>OU696591.1:2690000-2715750 GCA_916048095.2 Sacculina carcini | reverse complement strand
CCGAAATCGGTCATTTTCGATACTTGTGCACACAAGTTCAACTGACATCGCAAAAACGTCAAAATTGACCGAAATCGGTCATTTTCGATACTTGTGCACACGTAAGTCACTGACATCCCGAAAACGTCAAAATTGACCGAAATCAGTCATTTTTGATACTTGTGCACACAAACTCAACTGACATCCCGAAAACGTCAAAATTGACCGAAATCAGTCATTTTCGATACTTGTGCACACGTATGTCACTGACATCCCAAAAACGTCCAAATTGACCGAAATGGGTCCTTTTCGATACTTGTGCACACAAGTTCAAGTGACATCGCAAAAACGTAAAAATTGACCGAAATCGGTCATTTTCGATACTTGTGCACACAAGTTCAACTGATATCGCAAAAACTTCAAAATTGACCGAAATCGGTCATTTTCGATACTTGCGCACACAAGTTCAAGTGACATCGCAAAAACGTAAGAATTGGCCGAAATCGGTCATTTTTGATACTTGTGCACACGTATGTCACTGACATCCCAAAAACTCCAAAATTGACCGAAATCGGTCATTTTCGATACTTGTGCACACAAGTTCAACTGGCATCGCAAAAACGTCATAATTGACCGAAATCGGTAATTTTCGTTACTTGTGCACTCGTATGTCACTGACATCCCAAAAACGTCCAAATTGACCGAAATCGGTCATATTCGATACTTGTGCACACAAGTTCAACTGCCATAGCAAAAACTCAAAAATTGACCGAAATCGGTCATTTTCGATGCTGGTGCACACAAGCTCAACTGACATCACAAAATGTCAAAATTGACCGAAATCGGTCATTTTCCATACTTGTGCACACAAGTTCAACTGACATCGCAAAAACGTCAAAATTGACCGAAATCGGTCTATTTCGATACTTGTGCACACAAGTTCAACTGACATCGCAAAAACGTAAAAATTGACCGAAATCGGTCATTTTCGATACTTGTGCACACGTATGTCACTGACATCCCGAAAACGTCAAAATTGACCGAAATCGGTCATTTTCGATACATGTGCACACAAGTTCAACTGACATCGCAAGAACTTCCAAATTCACCGAAATCGGTCATTTTCGATACTTGTGCACACGCATGTCACTGACATCCCGAAAACGTCCAAATTGACCGAAATCGGTCTTTTCGATGCTTGTGCACACAAGCTCAACTGATATCGCAAAAACGTCAAAATTGACTGAAATTGGTCATTTTCGATACTTGTGCACACGTATGTCACTGACATCCCAAAAACGTCAAATTTGACCGAAATCGGTCATTTTCGATACTTGTGCACACTAGTTCAACTGACATCGCAAAATGTCAAAATTGACCGAAATCGGTCATTTTCGATACTTGTGCACACAAGTTCAACTGACATCGCAAAAACGTCAAAATTGACCGAAATCGGTCATTTTTGATACTTGTGCACACGTGTGTAACTTCCATCCCGAAAACGTCAAAATTGACCGAAATCGTTCATTTTCGATACTTATGCACACAAACTCAACTGACATCTCGAAAACGTCCAAATTGACCGAAATCAATCATTTTCGATACTTGTGCACACGTATGTCACTGACATCCCCAAAACGTCCAAATTGACCGAAATGGGTCTTTTTCGATACTTGTGCACACAAGTTCAAGTGACATCGCAAAAACGTAAAAATTGACCAAAATCGGTCATTTTCGATACTTGTGCACACAAGTTCAACTGATATCGCAAAAACGTCCAAATTGACCGAAATCGGTCATTTTCGATACTTGCGCACACAAGTTCAAGTGACATCGCAAAAATGTAAGAATTGGCCGAAATCGGTCATTTTCGATACTTGAGCACACGTATGTCACTGACATTCCGAAAACGTCAAAATTGCCCGAAATCGCTCATTTTCGTTACTTGTGCACACAAGTTCAACTGACATCGCAAAACCGTCAAAATTGACTGAAATCGGTCATTTTCGATACATGTGCACACATATGTCACTGACATCCCAAAAACGCCAAAATTGACCGTACTCGGTCATTTTCGATACTTGTGCACACAAGTTCAAGTGGCATCGCAAAAATGTCAAAATTGACCGAAATCGGTAATTTTCGTTACTTGTGCACACAAGTTCAAATGACATAGCAAAAACGTAAAAATTTACCGCAATCGGTCATTTTCGATACTTGTGCACACAAGTTCAACTGATATCGCAAAAACGTCAAAATTGACCGTAATCGGTCATTTTCGATACTTTTGCACACATATGTCACTGACATCCCAAAAACGCCAAAATTGACCGAAATCGGTCATTTTAGATACTTGTGCACACGTATTCCATCCCGAAAGCGTCAAAATAGACCTAAATCGGTCATTTTCGATACTTGTGCACACAAGTTCAACTGATATCGCAAAAACGTCAAAATTGACCGAAATCGGTCATTTTCGATACTTGTGCACACGTATGTCACTGACATCCCGAAAACGTCAAAATTGACCGAAATGAGTCATTTTAGATACTTGTGCACACGTATTCCATCCCGAAAGCGTCAAAATAGACCTAAATCGGTCATTTTCGATACTTGTGCACACAAGTTCAACTGACATCGCGAAAACGTCAAAATAGACCGAATTCGGTCATTTTCGATACTTGTGCACACGTATGTCGATGAAATCCCGAAAACGTCAAAATTGACCGAAATCGGTCATTTTCGATACTTGTGCACACTAGTTCAACTGACATCGCAAAAACGTCAATATTGACCGAAATTGGTCATTTTCGATACTTGTACACGATAAATTCGTCAAAGTGCAGTCACCAGAGATAACCTGCACTCAGCACTTGAAAAAGAACGGTTTCTGAAACTGAACAAAGAATACGCACAAAATAATCGCTTGCCATTTCTCGATGTGCTGGCTCAATTGAATGGTGAACGAATAGACACTAGTGTCCACACCATGCCCACCAACGCAGGCCTGTGCATGAGCGGCCAAAGCAAATGCCCAAACAGACACCGGCGAGCAACGATTTCTGAATGCGTGCGACGTACTCGGACACACTGTTCAACGTGGCAATCAACTCAAAGTGAACTGGAGCGATGTACGCAAGTTGATGAACAAAGAAAATGGTTACTGTAACAAAGAAATATCAGACGTCATCGCAGCAACGCTGAATAAATGTTTCCAAAAAGATACATCGAATCGCCCAGATACAAAAAGCATTGAGCTCTATTGCAAAATCATATTGTCGACCTCGCACAGAGTGGATGAACGTGTGATGAAAAACATTGTCGAGAATATCGTGAAGGTGACTGAAGAAAACACTGTAGTGAAATTGGTTATTTATTAAATAACGTAGAAGACGGCAAACTTGGCTCTCCGCAACAAACCAGAATCTGACAAGCCTGCGCAGCTGCAGCAGCATCATGTCGTTTACCAATTCACATGCAATGTTGAGTGGTGTGGACCTCAAAGTTATATTGGTATGACGACGACGACGCTGTCGCGGTGGCTGACTTGCCACCTGAGCAACGGGGCCACCAAAAAACATTTCAGCTCTGCTCACAAACAAAAACTGACACGTGAGGATATTATTCGCGGTACTGAGGTGTTGGCGTAAGAAAATGACGTACGTCGACTGCGCCTGCTTGAAACAGTATATACATGTATATATATATATATATATATATATATATATATATATATATATATATATATATATATACATATGCATCACCCAGCTGAGGCCATCAATGAGCATTCAACAGGGAGAAAATGGTGTATTTCCAACTCAGCGAGCCCCTCATCTCAGCGAAACTCGACTCGCCCTTGCGACAGTCAGACGCTCGCACATCCGCCTGATGTTAGCACCTTTGCGTGATCCTTGGTCGCTAGAACCTAGGCGCGACTATAGTCATTGTATTTAAATATTCGCCAACATGTTTGTACAATTGTTTATATTTGTTGTGTGTTATCATGTGTATTGTGCTTTTTTTAATTGTCTGAAGATGGAGTCAGCAAACTCCGAAGCGTTACAGAATATAGGGCAGTTTTTGAAGTGTTTCAGTTAAAGCGACCAGAAACTGGCAAGAGATTTAGAATACACTAGGAAATAGATTCTCGAATCCATCAGGAAAAATTCGCATGAGCAATCGAGACGACGAAGAACATTGAAAACTGCAAAGCGGCAATCCAGATAATCTCATCTGTCTGAATGAGAATATTCTTCCAGGCTATACCAATATCATATATCATATATACCATACTAATATATATATATATATATATATATATATATATATATATATATACAATGAAAGTATCACCGTGGTTTTGTATACTCTTGTCTGCTTTCCAGCTGTCATCCATATATATATATATATATATATATATATATATATATATATATATATATATATATATATATATATATATATATATATATATATATACAAATCAGCTTCAGCGAAACTTATGTTTGAAGTTCACACATCAGCAGGAAGCGAATTGCAAACTGAGTTTCCTGGACGTTGCAGTAGAGCGACATGAGACCTCATTTTCCACAGCCGTCTATACGAAAAATACAGACCTAGGCTTCTGTCTGAACGCCGCTAGTGAGTGCCCGCAAGCGTATAAGATAAGCGTCATAAGGTCTTTCGTGAACAGAGCGATTACGCATTGCTCAACATGGTCTGCAACGAGCACAGAGCTGAAAAGAGTCCGGCAGCTACTGGTTAACAACGGCTACGAACAAACGACCATTGATCGTGTAATACGCGACAAATTGTCGAAATATATCGAAGAAGAGAGAAAAAACAAAGAGACAATGACCATCAAATTGTACTACAAGAACATCATGTCTTCTGCCTATCGAGATGATGAGAACGCCATCAGAAGAATCGTCGATAGAAACGTGCAGCCAACAGAAGAAGGCACCAAGTTGCAGCTTGTCATTTACTACAAGACACGCAAAACACGCAGCTTAGTGATGAAGAACAGTTGCCTTCCCAAGACCAGCATGTTGCAAGAAACCAATGTAGTGTACCAGCATACATGTACAACTGGTGACTGCAGTCGCCGAAACTCGCACTATATTGGCTACACAACAACAACGCTGTCCAAACGAATTTCAGCACACCTTCAAGACGGAGCCATTGCCAGGCACTACCGCCAGCAGCATCAAATCAAATTGGACCGAAAGACTATGGATGAGAAAACCGAAATCATTTACAGAGAAAATGATATCCGTAGGCTAAAAATAATTGAAGCTGTATTTATTAATAAAAATAAATGTGAAATTAACATTCAACAACAGCCAGATGTCGCCCTCCCATCCATGCGACACCAATCGACCTTGGCACATAGGTGCAAATTTTGTAACGACCGTTTGCCGCATAGGTGTCATTATGTAGGTGCCACATTGGCATATGAGTGATATATTGTCTCACCTTGTATATAAACACCGTTTATCGTGTACTGTTTGATATTGTGTCTTTTGTTTTGTATTGTGTTATATCTACTTCTCCTGACGATGGCTAGTGATAGCCGAAAGGTACCTCGAGGAATAAACTTCAGTGAACAACTGAGTGTGTTGTCTCCTGAACACAGAAAAATTGTGCGAAGCATAGAGAAACTATCGTACCAGCACAACAGTGCCCAGATTGCTGTTGATTTCAACAAATCGTGCATATATATATATGCACGATTTGTTTGAGATATTGATGATGATATAATATATATGCTATATAATATATATATATATATATATATATATATATATATATATATATATATATATATATATATATATATATATATATTATATAGCATTATTATTTATGGTATACCATTAAATACAGCTCAAAAAGACCTTTCGAATGGTGGTTGTTAATCAATCAATGTATTTGATATAGCGCTAATATGCACAGAAGCATGGCAAAACGAAAAAGGCAGACACAACGATGGAGATAAACATTTGACAGCAGTAAGAACACATAATGCACACGTTGGAACACACACACCCCCCATCACACACAAACAGACATACACACACTCACATAAGCAAAAACATACACATACATATGGGGCACCATAATTATGAATGGGAAAACAATCACGCGAAATCAGAATGAGACGATCAGACATGCAGGATAATGAATATACCAGTAAGACTAGAAAGGTACAAATATAAAAGTTAAGAATTGACCGAGCACCGGGAACAGAAAAAGCCAGCAATAATGACCGAGTCAAATAATAGATCAAATTATAAACGCATTAGTGTATTTACAAAGTGGCGAATGGAGTGAGTGAATGACAAACAGAGTTAAAAGAGAGTTCAAATAGATATTGACGAAGCTGATGAGAGAAAGACTTGAGGGAAGAAGATGCGGTGATGTGAGTAGGAAGAAAGATATAGAGGCGAGGACCAAAAAAGAACAGTGATTTTGAGGACCAGGGGACTCATTGGTGGCACGAGGACATTGAAGAGGAAGGTGCCGGCGAGAAGAAAAAGAAGTAGTGGGAGCGAGAAGATCAGATAGGCAGGAAGGTTAATTAGGATCATGGAGAAATTTTTTAATAAGACAACGTAGACGATAGTGTATTCGAGGAATGATAGGAAGCGAACGGAGCTGGAAGAGGAAATGAGATGTATGACAACAGGGAATAGGATGAGAGACAATAAATTGTCATAAAAATTATCCAGAGCATCTTACTAATACAAATGTCTAAAATTCGTCATTTTTCACTGAAATTGGAAATTTCCAGCTAGATGTTCAAATCTTAAATCTCATTTGACTTTAAGCTTCTTCGGACCATTAGATTCCGCATTATCTATGCCATTATAAAACACAAATGATGAACAATTGTAGAAGATAATCCCCAAGGAACGAGCAATTTTAATTGACAGCCGTCAATTGACGACTTTGATACTTCTAGGTAGTTCAATTTTCTGGTCCTTCTGCTGTTAACGGTGTACATTCACCTCTACGCTCCTACATGACTTGACATCACATGGGTCGTAACATGTTATGTCAAGTACACGTGAATTGAACAAACAGAAAAAAAGAAATAGCATCGGCATAACGTAAAGTTAAATAAATAGTAATATAAGAATACAAATCTTACAAATGCATAATTATTATGAACACTTACCAAATAAATCATAAACAAGCAACGTGATACACATTTCAGCGCAGACCAATCAACACAATGTCACGCAGTGCTTCCAAATCTAATTTTACTAAGGGAATAGCAAAGCCTAGATACCGTAAGACCCCTGTTTGAATGGCATGTCGTTCTATTTTTCAAATCTTCCCTGTAGTGCAGCCCAATTGGAGGATACCGCTCTATTTTTCTACTAGATGGTGAGACATATGTGATGTGGTAAATTTTATTAATACAAAAATCATGTATCGTGTATATATTTATTTAACCAAAGACACAAAAACATGGTGATTACTGGTAAGTAATCACAATTTCACTAATATAAATCACTCAGTCATAGTTATTGCCAAAAGAGAATAATTCATCAAAGTGAAGTTATATTAGAAGTGTCGTTCAAATAGAAGTTTTAGGGAAAATGCCAGCCATAATAAAGAAAACGCATATAATTAACAAAAATTTGGAGAATAATACAAAAGCAATACAAGAACGAAGGATAGGTTATAAATTTTTCAGATAATAAAATTTGATTCTTGAATTATATTCCTCCAGATAAATCGACCAATCGAATATTCCAGATCGAAGTGAGCCAACAAGCCTGATTTGAAGACTTAGTTCTCCAAAATCGGACGATCATATATATGATGCACACAAACGCACACACACATACACATACAAGCACACCAGCATAATCACTTATACGATACATAACCACTTATACATATATGTACGGACTACATAGAATTGCATGATCTCAAATCAACATAAGCGTACATCACTGACACACATACGAACACCAATACACCCCACACCAACAAGCACCTTAGCCATTGAATGTACACAATGTCTTCGTTCTCACGCAGACACACGCACGCACATACATACACACATACACATTCACACACATACATTGGCTCTGCGATAGCACCTGCACAAACACACACGCGCACGCATACACGGATAGGTATTGTAGTGGTGGGAGTATATTTGATTCATCTCGGGATGAGTAGAATTCCAATCTGGCCCGCACATATATGTGGGTGTGTGTGTGTATGTGTGTGTGTGCGTGCGAAATTTGCTGCTATTTCTCTCACACTGCCATCTTTGAAAGCACCAGCCGCCCCCTCCGCCCCCCTCTCCTTGGGGGCCAGGACACACACATACACTGCCCCCTTTGACAATTGGTGAATGTCTGTGTGTTCGTGTGTGTGTGTGTGTGTGTGTGTGTGTGTGTGTGTGTGTGTGTGTGTGTGTGTGTGTGTGTGTGTGTGTGTGTGTGTGTGTGTGTGTGTGTGTGTGTGTGTGTGTGTGTGTGTGTGTGTGTGTGTCACAAAGACCGGTCACCTGCTCTCGGCGCACAAATACGCGTGCAATACACACACAGAGACATACACACACACACACGCGCGGACATGCACATACACAAACACACACACACACCTGCCTCGTAATCGCCGTCTTTTCACACTTGCCATTCTTTTACATGATCACCTGCTGTCCTCTGCCCCATCCTCTCCTGTCCTCCCGTCCTCCCGTCCTCCGAGAGGCAATCTGTGACGATTGATTCGCATGCCGATCTCACACACACGCACACACACATACATACACACACACTCTTACTCTCACACACAGACACATTCAGCAATGAAATACACGGTGCATGTGGGGATATAGTATATTTCAGTTCAGTTTCGGTTTATTCATGTATTTCGCATAGTGCATATTGCAGGCACGCAGTACAGGACAATGATGCATGTGTAAAGCTGTTATGATACAAATATAATGTGTAAGCTCAGCAAAATATTACAACGTTTACAAAATATATAATGGGATATCATGTTTATGCAATTTACCTGATGTATACAAAACGTACTAAATATATATATATATATATATATATATATATATATATATATATATATATATATTTTGGAAGGAGGCCATTATGTATGCACGATTTGTTGAAATCAACAGCAATCTGGGCACTGTTGTGCTGGTACGATAGCTTCTCTATGCTGCGCACGATTTTTCTGTGTTCAGGAGACAACACACTCAGTTGTTCACTGAAGTTTATTCCTCGAGGTACCTTTCGGCTATCACTAGCCATCGTCAGGAGAAGTAGATATAACACAATACAAAACAAAATACACAATGTTTATATATATATATATGTATATATATATATATATATATATATATATATATATATATATATATATATAAACATAACTGCACTGGGCTGGCCCAAAGACAGCAGCGACGCAATATTTCTCGGCGTCGCGAGCAGGTGGATATGCAATAAAGTATAAAGAAAGCTCGATAAACGAATCGACAACAATAAAGTCACAACGGTAGTTTGAAAAACTCTTGAATAACAAAACGGTTGTGATTTTCATCTGTTTACAGCAATTCATTATAGCATTCGATTAATTATAGCATTTCATATGTTCCACTAAGACTAAAAGTTATGTTCGCATTCGAATCATAGACATATGCTTGGTAGAAAAACGAGCAAAAATGTTTTTCCTTGTTACTCCTTTGATAAGCACTGGCGGATCCAGGGGTTTCAGGGGGTTGAACCCCCACCCCCAAATAAATCCATCAACTCCTCATAACCAAGATATTCACTAAAAGAGGACAAGAATAAATTGTGCTTCAGTAGAATTCATTGATATAAACATTATCACAAAGACAATGCATAATGATGCATGTACATGAGTGATCGCCCCAAGATTCAGCCCCCCCCCCATTAATTCAGCCCCTCCCAAATTTGCACTCTGGATCCGCCACTGTCCTTCTTATCTTCATCCTTCACACTAACACTGTTCGTTCAACAACAGTCAATAATTAGACCTAGTGTACAATCATGCGATAGCTTATTTGCATATGATTTGTAATCAATTCAACCACATAGAAATATATATGTAGCCTGCATCACCGCTTGTGTTTATATAAGCGCACATTGTCAGTGTGTCTGTTCAATAGTAAGAGTGTGTGTATGTGAGTGTGTGTGTGTATGTGTGTGTGTGTGTGTGTGTGTGTATGTGTGTGTGTGTGTGTGTGTGTGTGTGTCTGTGAAATTGATGAAAATAATATGATTATGCATTAGCTGACTCAGAAAAAACGGTCGAAGTTTTGCATGTCAAAATAGCACACTGTCACGCTGTGGTACCCTGTTATACCGCAGAACTCGCTTGCTGAAAATTGGCTGGCGGTCCGAGAAAATCACGTCCCTGACGCAGTGGCGGCTCCAAGGCGGGACTTAAAAGTGTTCAAGTCTTACAAAAAATGTATCAAACCTCCACTGAGCCCCCTCCCACCCGAAAATGCTGACGATGAACATTTCGAGTGTAGTTTCTCGTGTTTCACCAAGCCCACACATATTTTTGTTAGCCCCCTACCCCCCTCGGCGGTCCCACCGAAGAAATCCTGGCGCCGCCATTGTCTTGAGGTTCTGCCCTCTTCAATTTGATCAATAAACACAGCAAGCCTATGCCAGCCAAATGAAATAAAATTCAAATAAAATTTAGAGAAATAATGTCATTTTTCTGTACTACACTTGCCAGCGCACTTACATGATTCTGTAATATTAATTCTAACTGAAACAACTGATTTTGACCGTTGCATTTTTGGCTGCACCCACACAAGAGCGGATATTTGTGTGCAAGCTCGGGAGAAGCCACCCATTATGCATTAGTGTTCAAAGTTGGCTCAGTTGGTCAATTGCATTGACCCTCAACCATTTTCGACTTATTCAATTACAGCATTCATAAATCAATAAGAAGTAAGTTGCATATAACACGCTTGCATATACACACATACGCGTCGTAGATAGTTGCTTCTATGATGCTATGCTGATTTGGATGATAATATACTCAATGAACTGAGCTCAGCAGAATTATCGGGGAGTATAATTGCATATTCATACCTGCAGTCATTTTGTCGATGGTATACACCCCCATACCACCCAGGATATATGGCAATGATGCCGTGACGTGATTAACTTGATTTGAAGGAATTGTGTTATACAAAAATGTTCATACATCTCATCTTCAAAAACAAGAAAACATATATTTCATTATAGCTTAGGTTTTCATAACCTTATCTTATGAACATAGCCTATCTAACCTTGGAATGGAATGAATTTGAGTGAGCTTCACACTTAATACAACAACAACGAAATCAACGCATTTGTACAAACATCAAATCGTCGCCGTAATCTCAAGTTGTGAAGACAAGGCGAGGAGATGAATGGTGGCAGCGACAAATTTTGCCATCACTACTGTCTAGATCCGTGTTTCTGGGCTAGCTCACGGTTCCATAAACCATACCGGAACATACCATTCCATAACCAAACCGGTTCCATAAATTGCCTTACCTGGTGACCTTACCTACTATCAACTGCCTTACCTGGTGTGACGGCACCTCCAGGAATGACCTGATGAACCGTTCCACGTTCTGTGTGTAGCAGGTGTTCTACAGCTGTAGCGCATGTGCTTTCATTGCATCATATTATTTGTGACTGTGTGTGTAATTGCTTATGCAGTAAACACACCGCATTGTTTGGAATAAACAAAAACAATGCACCAATGTTTTTTTTCAAGTCGAGTGAATAAATATACTGGTATTGATGGAAATGAAAAACTAAATAAAGTTGATAGAAAAGTTGATAAAAATATTCAAAAAAATAAAACTCTTCACAAATACGGTACACGACAGGTAGAGAATTTATAGCGTTCGCGCTCTTTCCATTCCACCTTGTTCATTGATTTTAATAATAATTATCATTGGAGTTATTATTCTATATTCTATATTCAAATCATTTGCATACTGGCATCATGATGGGAGGTCATTTGGGAGGTCAATGACCCAATCATTTGGAAGGTGAATAACCCAACATTTGACACAGTTGATTTTGTGTTAAATCTTGTGTTTTTCATACCAGCCTACTCCGCTCAAGTATTATGAGGTGCCAATTTTTTATTCTAACCACCATGAATTCCACTGGCATCAAATTTCATGTATAGTATTGTATTGTATTGTATTGAAACGGTCATTTTCAACAACGTAGAGGGGAATATACAGACAAAATGGCAATCGAAGGCATATAATACATCACATAATATTGAAACAACATGCACACATTACTGGTCGCATACAAAGCGCACACATCACTGGTTGACTTTGGGATGAAATTTATAACATCATAGTGTAGTAGAGCGATGGACTGGGTATGGCTATATGGCTATTTTTCAAGGTGGCAACGAAGGTGTTCACGGAGTTTAGAGGAGAATGAACTGTAAGACTTTGCAGACTCAATACGAGAAGGAGACTGGTTAAAGTAGACTGGTCAAAGGAGACTGGTTAAAGAAGACTGTTTAAATAGACGAGCAGCATAAAATTGAGACGATGTTGACGACCAGAAAGATTCGGAGACGGTGCGAATTTCTAGAAGATAGTTGGATTTACGAGTGTTGTGATTATGTGCAGTGACAGAGGAAATAGTCTGGAAACAAGGAGGGGGACGGGAGGAGCGAAGAGAAACATTTAATTGATATTAAATGTGGCATATTTAACATCAATTTAATTATTACTTGGTGATAAAACATTAATAAATTATCAGTCTCTGACTAGCCCTCGCCGATTGTGCACGTGTTTACCGTCGCTCGTTCGCGCCCGGCTGTCTACGCTTCGCTGACGCTCACCGACGCCAATTATCGTTTCGGGACAGATCCTGTTTTCTTCTAACGCTGAGTGTTCATTGAGATATATTTCAGTTGTCTTATTATTATATTTGACTTAGCGTTATCTTGATTTCATTACTCGTTTTGATCATTGATAATATTTGCCTTTTTATAGGTATTTCTTCTTGCGATCTCATTTATTTACTTCTAAGACTGGTTTTGTTGTTTAAGTCGATTAATCTTTTTTTTGTTTCAGGTTATATATTTGTATTTTTACATTTTGTTTTTGAATGTGATTGAGAATCAGGGTTCGCAGCCATAGTTGCTTTGCAATCTTCCTGCTGAATTCTCTCATCACATTCTTTTTCTTCAATTTTCAGTTCAGTTAGTATATTATTTAATTTAACTTTGTCTATAAATATAAGTGCTGTCCATGGATATATGTACTATTTTCTGCTTCATGAGTGTTTTGTTGGTTGGCGGGCTGAAAATTTTAGCCCCGCCCCCACGGCTAACGGCCGGTTTTCCCGTTTTCCGTCAGCACCCAGCTCTTTCCTCGCACTGAGGTGACAACTAGTGTTGTGTTGCTCTCATACCCTGTCTTTGTTGTCGGCAATTGCTTTGCGATATATGTGTTTAACAATGAGCTCTCAATAAATTGTTCTCACATGTGTTTTCTAGTGTTTTTCTAGTTGTGTGTGTATTTGTGTGTATGTTTGCTTTGTATTATGTGTGTTGTATGCTTGTTTTTTTGTGACATTTCGTATGCATATGTTGTGACATTTCGTAGACAAAGGCAGTGAAGCCTGGATTGTGCAGTTGGATTTCTCGGCAGCATTTGACCGTGTGAGCCACCAGGGTTTGTTGCAAAAACTGGTGAAACATTGGAATCGGCGTCCCCTTGCTGAGTGTTTAGCATCAATTTCTCTCCAATCGCGTTGTCATCGACGGAACATACAGTGGCTGGCAGAGCATTGTGTCCGGTGTCACGCAGGGAAGTGTTTTGGATCCTATTTTGTTCAACGTTCATACCGCTGACCTGTACACAACCACACGCAACCCAATTGCTGCTTTGTGGCACTGAAGGGATGCTCACCAAGGCGAAGTCAGTAACACTAAAGCAAAATGACAACACGGTGCCCCCCAGACTAAACTAAAAGTACTAGGAGTGATGATAGACAATCGCTTGAAGTGGTGCTATCAAGTTGCACAAGTCACACGGCGGTGTAATGCAGTTCTGATCTCGATCGGCAGAATAAGACGAATGCTGACTGTCGACGCCATTAAAGCATTGATAGCGGCACATGTCTTGCCGCTCCTGCAGTACTTTCTGCCAGTCTGGGGTGGCATATTAGTGGCGGATGAAGTAAGGATATGTCGCGTTATAAGATTTGCAGCCCGATTGATCGCCGGCATTGCTAAATATGACCACGTGACGCACGCGCTGCGGGAGCTGAAATGGCCGTCTTTTCAACAAATGGTCGCCAAAAGACACGTCAAGGCTGTTCTCAGATTCTTGGATGAAGACGTCCCTGGTAATAGCAGCAGAAACATGTTTCAGCTCCGCAGCGCAGTCTCATCTAAATCAACAAGAGTGACTGGCGATGGCCAGCTGCAAATACCAAAAACACGTCAATCGTTGACAAAAAAGCAATTCAAGAGCCGAGCTGTCAAAAATTACAACAAATACCTGAGCAACTTCTCACTTTTAATCTTAATTTTAACTTTTTATGTTATATTTTTAACTTTAACTAGACATAGACTTTATATTTTCATGAATCGTATGTGTTTATGTGTAATCAATTTGAGTTTATCAGTGTTTTATGTGAATTCCTTGGAAATTTGTTGAAAAAACTATGAGTAGACAACAAATAAACATTGATTGATTGATTGATTGATTGTATATGGATATTCTAAGGCGTGCCGCGTGTAATTGCGCGCGCCATATATTGTCGCGTGCCTAGTGATGCAAAAAACGATTTTTTTGCGTTTTTTTTTGCAAAAAAAAACATGTTTTTTAGAGGTTTTTGATAATTAGCCCCAATTGTCATCGGATGTTGGATTTTAGTACATAGAATCGAGTTAAGTTGACGGTTTGTACATCTTTACGTGTCATATTTCAAAGATAATTTGATAATAGTATTTAAAACAAATATATTTATCAATAAATACCTCAGGAGACTGTTTGAAAGTGCATTCGGGTCCGGTGGTTTAGGTCTTTTTCATTGAGAAAACCCATGTTTTTAAGGATGGTTTAAATTATGTGGATATTTGAAATAATTTGTCAGCAGAACAAAGCAAGTTCATTGAATAATCATGTTTTTTTTAAAGAAACAATGTTTTTTATGAAAAAATGTAATAATGTTTTTCAAATTGGTTTTAAATTCGTTTTATTAATGTACAGATTCAGAAAATATTGACAGCAAAACAAGACAAGTTAATTGGTTTGTCAAGTGTTTTTTAACAAACTTGTATTTAAACTAACGCTTTTTTAATGAAACATTGCTTTCTAGAACAGTCTCTATGGAAGATAGATTTGATTGATGTGCGTTCAAATACCTTTTGGATAGCAAGTAGCCTGCTGGTACGTATAAGCGGCTGGTTAAACCACTTGATTTAAACTGTTTTAAACCATGGTTATTTGTCAACAAGAAAATTTTTTTAAAAAGGTTTTAGTAGATGTAGAGATTTAGAAAAAAAATTGGCGGCAGATCAAGGAAAGTTGAACCAAATATATTGGTTTTTTATTAGTAACCTGTTTTTAGAACTGGTTTTATGGATGATGGTTTCTTTGATGTAGTTATTTGTGTTCAAATACCTTTTTGTACATTAAATAAATTTCCTCAGTCGTTTTTTTCCTACACGAAAA
Organism: Sacculina carcini; assembly: GCA_916048095.2. Classification (NCBI taxonomy): domain Eukaryota; kingdom Metazoa; phylum Arthropoda; class Thecostraca; family Sacculinidae; genus Sacculina; species Sacculina carcini. The sequence goes on along the minus strand of OU696591.1, from coordinate 2,700,026 downwards.
TATTCCCCGTTTTTCTAGTAAGGATTGCCACTGATTAATGCGACCCGCTTTTATTCGTAGTCTCATTAGGGACACTAAGTTTGTGTGCATATTTGTAGTATTTGTGTAAATATTTGAAGTGTTAATACTTTTATATTTGCAAATAATTGATCTGCTGAATGAAATGATGGAAGTTGAATTGAATTGAATAATTTTATATATTTATATAATTTATATATATATATATATATAATTATATATATATATAATTTATATATATATAATTATATATATAAATATATAATTTAATATATATATAATAATAATATTACTCAATAATTGAATGCAAAACTGTACTGTACATAGAAGTGCCGCACAGTACCGTGCAAACAATGCTATTAGGGCTTTCAGAAGCATTATAACACTTTTATTGTGCATATTTAATGATAATTCAATTTGATAGGGTCACTAATAGCATAAATAACTCATGTGTTGATAAAAATAATTAATTTAACATCCCAAATATATCATTTCCATAATTTGAATTATTTGGATGACTCTTAAAAAAAAACAAAAAAAACGTGTTTTTTTGTCGAGGTTTTTTTTTGTCAAAAAAACAGTTTTTTTTTTTAAAAAAAACGTCTGTTTTTTGAGGTCGCATCTCTAGGCGTACCACGTGTAATTGCGCCTCGAGCCACCTGGCGGTACCTGCCAGAAGCGCAGTGTCCTGTGCATCTATGTGTATGTATGTATGTCGTGTTGTGTTTGGCCGTCATTGGGTGTGTTTGGCCAATTGTATGTTTGTATGCTTGTCTGTATGTATGACCTGTTCGTTCTGTCCTCTTGTGTCAAATACAGTCGGTCCAAAGGACTCATATTGTGAAAATGTGCAATTCCGTGGCTACCTAAACGCCACATTGGTGCCGCGAGTGAGGATGGTGTGATGTTGGGTGAAATTGTTTTGACCTGCGCCTCATCTGACTGCCTTCGCCTAGCATAGTCGTCATGCCTTCGTCTGCGTCATAGTCCTTTGTGTCTCGCTGAGAGCGACGCACCATCAGCTACTGACCAGACGCACTAGCATCACACCATCCAAGGCCGACTCCGTCCGGTGCCGTACTCAATCGTGTTTTTTTCTCCTACGGACGCCGGACGTAAAACCACCGAATAGCAAACGCCTGCGCAGCAAGAAGACAACACAATATTGCCTCGTCTTCTTGCTGGATGCAGTTTCCGCCAACCTACGCCAAACTTCGCCTCACTGAACAGCAAACGTCTGCGCAGCAAGGGGTCAACACAATTTCGTCAGAATTGGCTCGACTCCTAGCTGGATGCATTTTCTGCTCAACAACCTGGCCACCGGACTGTGCAGCCGTGCAATATGGCGCGCCGGTGTATAATACCGGCCAAGCTTCACCGACATCATCGAAGGTCCGACACCATCATCGAAACTCATCGAATACCGCTCCGCTTCTGGTGGGGAAGTCCTGTGGTGTGCCACGTGTAATTGCGCCTCGCGCCACCTGGCGGTACCTGCCAGAAGCGCAGTGTCCTGTGCATCTATGTGTATGTCTGTGTGTCGTGTTGTGTTTGGCCGTCATTGGGTGTGTTTGACCAATTGTATGTTTGTATGCTTGTCTGTATGTATGACATGTTCGTTCTGTCCTCTTGTGTCAAATACAGTCGGTCCAAAGGACTCATATTGTGAACATGTGCAATTCCGTGGCTACCTAAACACCACAATATCACCTTGATGGCTGTAATTTCATCTCCTTCGGACAAACCACAGGTGCGTCAAACCGTCAACGACGATCTCAGCAGCGTACTGAAGTGGTGTGAGAGGTGGAATATGACGCTGAACACTTGGAAATCTAAAAGCTTGTTGGTTTCTAGGTCACGTACCGTTCAACCTTCACATGGAGCTATCCTCATAAATGACGCCCAACTCAGCTTGTGTGATGAGCTCAAAATATTGGGAGTACATGTAGACTCAAAACTAACATTTGAGAGTCACATTCAGAAGCTAGTTTGTTCGGCATCGCGGAAACTGGGAATTATAAGAAAGACATATCGGATGTTCGGTAGCAGCACAATCTCGCTGTATTCGCTGTTTCATTTTGCCAATTCTGAGTACTGCGCCTCCGTGTGGTCTTCTGCTGCGGATTGTCACCTCAATCTCATCAGCAGAGTTATTTGAACTTACAAGTACCTCTGTGGTGACTTGGTTCTTGGTGATCTTTGCCATCGTCGAAAGGTCAGCAGCGTGTGCATGCTGTACAAGATCAAGCACAACAACCATCATCCGATGAACAAGTCAACTCCTGATGATTTCGTGACAGCAAGAAACACACGGTTTTCGGTTTTCACACACATCCAAACAGTATTCCCAGTGCATGGCTCCAATTCGTTGTCGTACAGGGCAATTTCAACGTTGCTTTCTTCCGGCCACTGTGGCTACTTGGATCACGTTGAAGGAGGACGCTTTTTCGCAGAACAATTTGAACAAATTCAGGGCCAAAGTCAATGAAATGCTACTGAAAGAGCGGAATTGACTGTTGAGTCTTATTAATTGTTTATTGTAGTGTGATTGTGTGCAGTGAGAGAGTGTGTGAGAGATTGTCTACGTTGACTGAGATTGTGTGTGCGTGAACGTGTTAATGTGTCTATGTGTGCTCGTGCACAGTTGAATAGCGTATTGCGTGCGAGAGTGTGTGAGCAAGTGTGTATAGTTGTGTATAGCTGTGTGTGTATGCGTTTGTGAATTGTCCATGCCCCGCGGCGGCGAGCGAATGACCGACTCGCCGCTGATTGGTTGTTGCGACGGGTGAGGACTGTGCGTGTGTGTGTGTGTGTCCGGGTGTGCTCCCGTGTGTCACGGTGTGAGCTAAGAGTCGTGTTCGTGGTGCGGTTGAAGTGTCACGTCTTGTAGGCGCGCGTGGGGCGGCGATGCCCACGCGCGCCTGTCTGTAATATAATATAGATGTTTGAATTTCTGTTACATTTATTCATTTATATTTATTGTTATTCATTCACATGTATTGTCACTTATTTTCTATTTATTTATATTTATTCTAATTTTACTCTCCATTTATTACTATTTTTTATTGGTTGGTGTTATTTATTAAGTCATACTTTTACTCAGTGTTGGCTGTTGTTGTTTATTGAATCATATTTATTGTTGTTGCTGTTTATTTAATCATATTTATTGGTGTTGTTGTTGTTTATTTATTCATATTTATTGGTGTTTTTGTTGTTTATTGAATCATATATTTATTACTTATTATTTATTACTTCTTCATATTTATTCTTGTTTATTGATGGTTGTAATTTATTGAATCACATATGTTTTTTTTATTGTTATTTATTGAGGAACGTGGGCGGAGTGATATTACGGGGTGTTATCCGATGATGGCTTAATATTTATTGTTATACATATATTATTTTCTTTTCCAACTCTCTTTCTCTCTTAATCTTTTGGTTAGCTCTAGTACATGGGGACACCGCAGTGTGGTAATAGTGCTTGCACTCTTCCCATGCTACTGGATTTGCCTGTAATTAATAATAATAATAAAAATATATTAACTTATTCAAGCTCCATATCAATCTCCCATGTTCCTGTTAAGTTTTACGAAATTGTTATTTTATGAAAATATACGAAACCGCAATTTACATCGTGCGAGCACACACGCACACACACACATACATGCAACTATAGTATAAGACTAAATATTGTATCATTACCTCACCTTTAATTCAGAAATCAATTTTTCCGGTGAGTTGACTGCAGATGTCGAACAGACGACTCATCCAGGTGAGACAATCAGTAGAATGATGAAAGGTACGGCAAAAATGGTAAAAAAGAAGTAATATTTGCGGGATGCAAGAAATACGAGACGAAGATAATCGCCGAGACACGAAGCAGTCGAATAATCACACGATAACTGTAGCTTCAATAGTACCAACGATCATAAACGATCATAAACGAAACGACTTGCTGCACAACGAATTTTGCTACGAGCCAACACGAACTCTCTGACACGTGTCACAGAGACGTGCGAGGACATACAGTGACGTCAGTGTCACGTGACCTGTATCGAACCAATCACAGGCCGTGACATTAAAGATCGGGTTGTATTCGGGGCATGACAGTCATCATGTGTTGTGTTAAAGGATGGCTCAATTCATCAGTTACATGTTATCCTAAACCATTTTATGCCTATTCGAAAATAACACGCATACATCAATAATAATTGCATTGCTGACACACACGCACGCACTTGTGAATTTTCATATTTTTCCTGTGTTGATTTGGTAATATTATATCCAATGAACAAAACTCAGCGGAAATTTCGGGAAGTTTAAGTGTATATTAATATCCCCCAGTCATTTTGTCGGGGGGCACATATACCCCATACCACCAGGATCTACGCTCATGCACCCCACACACACACACACACACACACACACACACACACACACACACACACACACACACACACGCACACACACAAACACACTCATACATTCACTGGATTTAATTGTAATTAATAATAACAACAACGGTAATAATAATAATAATAATAATAATAATTCATGTCGAATTCGTCAGCGTTTTCGACGTGAAGGGCGTGGCCTAAAATCGGAAGCGCTAAATTGACCATGACCTGCCAAACGTATTGGATCACGCCTACATGTGTAGGAAGCATATGGGTGTGTCTGTCTGTCTGCCTGCTTCTGCTCACGCTACACACACACACATACACACACACACGCATGCGTTCGTGCACACGTGAGTGTGTGTGAGTGTGTAGTACACGTTGATTCAGTTAGGTTTGTGGGCTGATCGTGTATGGAGGTTGGCGGTGGTGGTAATTCTGAGCACAGCTAGCGGTAAAAAGCTAGGGCGTGCATTTGGTGTTTGTATGTGTGTGTGTGTGTGTGTGTGTGTGTGTGTGAGAGAGAGAGAGCTGTACCGCGAAGCAAATTCCCCACGGGTGAGTGAAATCGCCGGATTTTTATTTCAGATTTATTTTATCATTTAGCGCTTGAATTACAGCCTAATTGAATCTGCACAGCTATAAAACTTTGCAACTATAAAACTATAAATATAGAAATAAAAATGTGATTTTGAATCGTTGCAGGGGAGCTTTTTTCAAATACTCGCTGAACAGGACATAGTTTTCAAACTGTGGCAACGCACATAACTTCTCCACCAATTCTACTTCAAATGAGTCCAGGCTATTTATTGCTTCATACTAAGTGCATATATATTTCTGAAACTATTCTCATCACATTAGCTAAGCACAAAACAATGTAATACGAACATAAAAATGATAAACGAAATAATTAGAGCTAAACACTAATATTGTTATAAAAATAGTAAAAAAACAATGATAAAATGAGATATATATTCAATATTGACTGTGTATGATTGAAATTTAGCAGATTTTGTATGAAGTAACTTTGGTTGAAATAGTAAGAAAAAATTGGCCAGTGCAAAACAAATTCTCTTCAATTAAAGTTATGCATGTATCTGAATATAAAAACAACAGACACGATATATTCAGCCATATTTTGTGAAAACAGTCATGATTATTGTATTTATAAAATATTATATCTTAATAAATTGTTTGTTCTTAGCTTATGAAAATAATGTAAGTAGAGTAATATAGAACATGGTGTAATTTTCAAGTTGAAATATTTTACTTATTGTAGCCGAGTGTTGATATCATACATTACACATGTGAATTGGTGATCAATTGGGAGACCCTCGCTTTCAACATGACGGGCTAACTATACATATTTCTGTATGACTGACAGTGAACTCAATGTTGACTTCTACCAGGATACTTAAAGTTCTCAGGTGAAGTGAGTTGTTTGAGCATTATTAGAGGTTGGTTTGTGTTTCGAGGCAACCGCAAGCTCTGTTGTGCAAGCTACCAAACATTTAGTCTCTACATTTCCAGCTATCGGTAGTCAAAAATTATCAATTAATATCAATGAAGTGAAAAAATAGTCAATTATAAAAAATTGCTGTATCACTTTCATGTCGTCAATACAAAAGTATTTGTTTTGTGTTTGGCGTCCAAATGGTTGGCGACTAGTGTGAACGCGGTTCATCAAGCAGCGAAACCACAAGGGACATGCCAACAATATTACGCCGAATATGCTGTTAGATTATTCACAGGCGCCAAATCGAAATCAAAGCATGAATGAACTCAAGAGAGAGAAGAAAAAAGGAAAACGGACTGCATTGCTGTATGGACATATTAGCTGCATTGTAGCTATCGACTAACTCAGTGATCCATAACCTTTTTCTCTTAATCCCCACTCTTGCATGATCCCATTTCCACAAAAGAAAACACTGAGAAATTCATTCAATTCAATTGTTCCAAACAAATTGGATTACCGTATGTCAGCGGAAGCAAAAACAAATCTTGATTTTTTTAAAAACAATAACGTTTTTCATAATTATCGATTAAAGCAGTGGTTCCTAGCCTTTTTATGTTTGAGTACCACTTGTAGGTACCGTACAGTCGCCACGTACCACCTGGTTCCAGGGAAACTCAGCTCGAACAGATATCACATTATTTACATAAATGTACAAGCAGAACACTGAATTTGAGTTTGCTACATTTTCTTCTGTTAGACACAAAACATTTTTTGTGAAGTATAAATAATCAAATTGTTCATGACCCCGAAAGTGTTCGCGTACCATCTTGAAGGTCGTCGCGTACCACTAATGGTACGCGAACCTCGGGTTGGGAACCACTGGATTGAAGTCATTGCGTTTTAGTGCAGCATAGGCTTATGTACTGAAATGTGTCCGCAGTCTATTTGGTACACTTTGTCTGTGCTACACATCTTTGTACATGTATGTTGTTTGTCAAATTCAAATCAAATCCAAATATGTATTGCCAAAACAAATACAAAACACATTTCAAACATTAACGAGACAACAGCTTGGCAATGCCTAACGAGATAAATCCCTTAGTTAGGCAGGATCAATTTGACTAAAAATCACATTTAATGGAGAGTTGTGTTTTGACTATCACACTACTTTCATACTCTCATACTTTCACACTATCACACACTCGTACATACCTTCACATATGCACACACGCTCACACTCATTCACACTCACACTCATTCACACTCACACTCACTCACACTCAATCATTCACACATTAACACTCATTCATAAACTCACACTTGTACACATTTACTCGTATGCGCAATCTCACGCACACACACACACACACACACACACACACACATGTAGACACATACATACACACACATACAGACTCATATGTACACATATAAACTAATGTGTACACACTGACATGGTCACTAACAAAATGACACTCTCACACACACAATCATTTAAGGGCTTATGAACCACTGAAATTAATATAAAATATATTTGAGGGTCTGGTCGGCCAATAATCGTAGATCTGTTATCATTTTCCTGCAAACTCGAATTTTGTTTTTCCTGAAATATTCCTTAAGTCTTCTATCAAATTGGGCTACACTAGAACAGGAGATTAACATTTCGTAACTGTTGGGAAGCGAATTATACAGTGTGCGTTCATTATAAAAAGACTGTTTTTAAATAGAGTTGTTCTTTACGCTGTACATTTTAAGTTATCATGTGATGCCCTCAGTGTTCGGTCATATATAACTAACTTAAAAAAATTGATATAATCTGTTCTTATTGTTTTATAAATGGTCATCAGAGTACACAGTTTGTACACATATCCAAACTTGAACACTCTTTAAGAATTGTATACGTGTGCTGTGCTCTCGTGCTTTTTAGGAGACAAATACAGCGCATACATTTATTTTGAAGTATACCAATTCTTTTACAAAAGATGTGGATGCCCATGACGAAGCACAGTAAATGTCATGTGGATAGATCAGGGAGTAGTAGATAGACATCATGACGTTTGGTGCCAGGTGACCACGAGCACTATACAAAACTACAATTACTCTTGGTTATCTCTGGCTAGTATATTTATAGTTTAGTATAGTTTTAGTTTAGTATAGTTTTGATTTTCCCAGTTGAGGTGTTGATCTACTATGACTCCCAGGAACTCCATATAACGAAGTCGTTCAATTCTGATGCCATTCAGTACTATGGGCTATAATGAGTGATCTAGTTACCCATTTTGAAACAGTACTAGTTTAGTTTTTACCATGTTCAGCTTTAGCTTGTTGGTCATAAGCCAAGAATTTATCTTCGCAATCTCCATCGTAATATTTGATGAAAGCGATTCAATGTCTTTATCAGATATCAATACTGTGGTGTCATCAACATATAATGAAAGTTTAGATTTCTCACTAGTGTCAATTGTGTCATTGATATAGATTAAGAACAAAATCGGTCCCAGTACAGATTCTTGTGTAACCTCTTTCACGATGTTCTTCACTGGAGAAGTACAAATTATCGCAGAAGACACATTGCACTCGACTTTTGAAATAGCTGCAGAATAGGCGGTGAGGGGTCCTCCGAATACCAAAAGTTTTCAATTTTTCCAACAAGATGGCATGGTCCACCGTGTCGAAGGCTTTTGAGAAATATAAGTGATTGTAAATGTAAATGTTCGTGTGTGTATGTGTGTGTGTGTGTCGATGTGTGTGTGCGTGTATGTATGTGTGTGCGTGTATGTATGTGTGTGCGTGTATGTATGTGTGTGCGTGTATGTGTGCGTCGCAATGTCAGGTGTTAAGAGCAGATGTTAATATGCGTGTGTGTGTGTGTGTGTATGTGTGTGTGTGTGCAAGCGTGAGTCATCAACGAATACCGAACACACACATACACACACACACACACACACACACACACACACACACACACACATATATATATGCACCCACCCACACATTAGCACGAAATTTTGCATTGGTGAATTCACACTTGTGGTAAAGAATCTAGATGAATGAGGGAACAATTATTACCATAACGATTTCCACCTCATAAAATATTCTTCCTGTATCCAGGCGAAATGTATATTCGCCTTGCCGTATGTCTGAAGGAATTGAGTTTGCTATAGGAGAAGTTTTGTTGCAATTCAGAGCAGCCCTAAACTGGCATGCCAGTGTGGTATTGTCTTGTAACGTTGCACACGTATTTGTCAACTTTGTCCATTCATATGGCCAGAGAGGAATCATATAATTGAACTTTGAGCCATAGTTTAAAATAACAGGATAAATGAATATATTGGATCATAATGTGGGAGCAGACCTATGCAATATAATTGACTAGAGAATATAAGGGATAATGAAATTACATTTATTCAAGAAAAACACTACAACCTGACTTTTAGATATTCAAATTATATTTGATTTGTCTATTAATAATCAATTTAATTCATGTTTTCAATTAATATCAATTCAATTAATAATCAATTTAACAAATTAATATGCCTAAAAATTAACATATTAACAAATGTTCTCCGATTGTGTGATTTGAGAGCATGCAAAATTATAAGGAAATTGTCTCTTGAGCTATGTCGACATATGGACTTGTTAATTCCCTCACACTCGTGTAGAAGCACACGGTCTCTTGTGTGCCTGAGTGACCCAGGGCCCAAATTGAAACATTGTTACTCTTGGTGTTAGCTGTCGAGTACTGATTTTCTCTTGTAGTTGTATATATTTACTGTTAGTTTGTTTGCGTATTTCATTACTTTTTTATTTTAGACACATGAAAAGCTTATGCTTGTATGTGAGATTTCAATACAATTTTCAATTTTGATCGTATCAGCAAGAATACTTTGAAATACAATAAAAATATATATTCTAACGCGTCATAACGAAATTGATAATGTTATGACATTTCGCGTATAATTTTTGTACAAAGTCGTGTCAAAAAAAATCAGAAACAACGAAGTAATCTCATGACAATATTAACATCCCGCAATATACTATTTTGTGTCGTGTATTTGGATGTATCTTTGATAAGCCCTGCTGCTCAATGTCAACTCGACGCCTCCGCGACAATCAATTGCACGCGCATGTGTGACGTCAACACTGTGACGTCAC
>OU696591.1:2515000-2687500 GCA_916048095.2 Sacculina carcini | reverse complement strand
CAAATATTGAATGCTATATTCAGAAATTTCACTCAGATATATCGATATTTCAACGTCTTCAGCAGCTCTTGTGCCGCCCCCTAAAACACTCCACCCTCTCGCACACCCCACACTACGCCACTCTCCCGCCTGTTGTCTTAAATCTGCCTGAATTCGAATTTGAATGGAGTTGGTAATTTTCTGCGAGAAAATTTGTCATTCATTTTCAATTCGAGGGAGCGATTCTGTTCACAAACAAACAGATCAAAAGAAGAGCATTTGTAAATTGCAAGCAAAATCTGAACATAAGTTAGAATAGGGACCTAGGACTAAAGCTATGGGACTTTTGGGGACACTGGTCAGCATATTCCTACATCAAAGCGTATCTGTGTTTTCACGTGCATCAGTGCACGGTCAAATTGTTCGTGCGAGAGAAAACAACACGATCTTCCTGCTAGCACATGCATGTTTGTATGCGTGTGTGTGTGCGTGTGTGTGTGTATGTGCGTGTGTGGTTTTGTATGTGTGTGTGTGCGCTTTGTTGTATGTGTGTGTGTGTGTGTGTGTGTGTGTGTGTGTGTGTGTGTGTGTGTGTGTGTGTGTGTGTGTGTGTGTGTGTGTGTGTGTGTGTGTGTGTGTGTGTAAGCGGCCTTGATGTTGCTTTATCTTAGCCATTATGACAACGTGCGCTACCTGCTGCAGAAACAGGCACGCACGAACGTCGGCTTCAAGAAGACAAGAAATGATGCAAGAGATGCACAACCAATTTGGAACCCCACCATGGCGTCATTGATGATCTTACGTGTGTATGTGTGTGTGGGTGTGTGTGTGTGTGTGTGTGTGTGTGCGTGTGTGTGTGTGCGTGTGTGTGTATGTGTGACCAACATGCTTCGATCCAAATCAGTTATTTCAGCTAGAATCACATGTGTGCTGGCATGTGAAACACAGGCAAAAAATTCAAGGCAAGTTGCCCGAGGAAAATGTGAGGAGAATTTATTTAACCTTATTCATTCGGCCTCCAGTAATTGGTCGGTTCGGAGGTTGAGTCCAAACTCCAGTGGCCACCCCTTTTTCCCTCAGTAGGTGTTTCAACCGAATTCCGACCATTTCACATAGTGTAAAAGACTTCAAAACATACTGTGTCAGATATGTATATTATAAAAACACTTGATTCAGCAGCGGATCCAGAGTGCATTTTGTAGGGGGCTGAATTATGTTTTAATATCTAGGGAGAGTGTGAAGGTCATGAGTTGAGGCATTTTTCAATTATATATACACACATTTACACAAACAATAATGTGCGAATATGCTTTGCTATAATGTTTACATCGAGAAATTCTACATAAAAATATTGTTATTGATCTCTTCTAGTGAGCCTCTTGGTTATGAGGAGTTTTATAGAAACATTTGGAGGGGGGGGGGCTTCAGCACCCTGAGCCCCCCTCTGGATCCGCCAGTGGCTTGATTAAAATAAATGTAATCAGGTTGAGTGAAAAAAATTATATTTAACTAGGCGAGTTGTCGAGGATGGTACGAAGATTAGAATTGAGTTGATGTTGACGGCAGTATGCGATAAATGGTCTGCGAAACTGCTGATAATTTCTGCCACCCCTAAGCTACAGAAGAGCGATACACAAAGTATAAATTCATCGTACACAAGGCTAGTACTGCCACAGACAGCAGCCACATACACACACACTCACACACACGTGCGTGTAGCACCGTTCGGACAAGCATAAAAACAAGATGTGTGAGTATGTGTGTGTGTATGTGATAGCCTTGACCGACAAGTCATCTTGCCTACCTCCACAGACATCACCACAGACGTTATTCCGCCACCACGGAGGCCACCACAGACGCCACAAATGGCACGCCACCATCAAGACGTCACCATTGGCACCATTTCACAATTATCACACAAATTTGGATGTTGTTTTTTTTGTCTGTCATTTGAATCTTAAACCAGCTTTCGGATCACTAACTCTCATTCCTTCGACCATCGCGTAGTGCACAATACACGCACAGACATACACATACGCACGCACACACACAAACATACATACATAAAAACACACATACACACAGGCAGACACACGCGGCTCACATTAGTCAATTATTGGAAACTAATTAGTGAGATTTCGAATTGTTTTTGTGTCCACTGATATTTGATTGGAGGTGATACTCTGTCGGCATCCTGCGGAGCAAACGCAATATGTTTCGTCTCGAAACTGTTGTCCAATACATGCTGCATGTATATTTTGCTTATTGCTTGTTGTTTATTTATTGGTATTTGTTTTTCGTAGTTACCATGGTTTTGCTTTCAATATTGCCTCTCGTTTTTACACGTTTCTCGCCTCTCTTATTGTCTGGTCATATATAATCCCGCTGCTCGTAATCATGTAGTGCGACACAAACAGTGGCGTAGCTAGGCTGTCTGCCACTCGGGGCGGTTCATTTTTGCCGCCCCTGTCCTATACACTTGTGGATCACTCAGTCGCAAGAAACTGTGCGCTACTACACAGCTGCAAGGGAGCTAGCAAGTCCATATATTGATATAGCTGAAAAGACAATCCCTTATAATAGTGCATGTTTCCAGTCACCTAATCGGTGAAAATCATTATTTTCAATCGATATTGGCTTCACTCAGCTACATGCGATTAAATAGCAAATATGACAGTACAATAAAATTGTATGAGAAAGCATAATGATATTCAGAAATGCGACTCAGGTATAAGGTTAATTCAACGTTTCCAGCAGCTCTTGTGCCGCCTCCTAATACCTGCCACCCGTAGCGGATCGCCCCTCCTGCACTGAGCAAACCCCACTTCAAGCGTGGATGAGCTGCGTGACAGTCAACGACCATCCAGATTGAGCAACCCTACTAGTCACTCACTCACTCATACAAATGCATTTTCACTATTTCCGTTCAGGTCTTGACTTGACTTGCTAGGTCCTAGCAGAGCCGTATCAACCGCCCCCGCACCCCTGGCCGGTTGGAGGTCCGAGTGTTGAGGGGTCTCGTTGCCTCACACATTATAATAAAACTAATCATAAAGTAGCGCATGAAGTACCTCAAGTTCCCAGGAGACCGAGGGGCTGCCGTCTCTGCATTAACTCCAAAAGTCGGATCTCTAATATAATTGTGCATTATTTATAATTGGACCAAGTATTGCCTTCGGGAGAGACCATAAAACCTTGCTTCGGCTCTGGATTCTATTCTATCTAATCAATAAATTTTCTAGCGAATGTGCCTATATCTGTGCACTATAGCGAATATACGCTGCTGTTGACGTGAACACTAGCCGGCCTATGCCGGTTAGGAAGTGCTATCATCTAGTACACACACTTGATTCCAGCTAATATCAAGCTTCGTATGTTTGAGGCCTAGCTCAGTAAGTAGACTGGAACGCAGCCAAACACACACACACACCCACACACACACACACATATATATACACACAGTATGTCCTGTCGAAGAGAACGCATGACAGATTGGGGGTTGTTCGTTGTAAACAGACATGAGGATAAGCCAGAAACGCATATATTAGTTGCGCTAATCCTTTTTGGTGAATAATTTGCCGTGAGTCAGCAAATATGGCTCTGTTGTTTGATGTCAGTGATTCAGAAGACAGAAGTGAATAATGGAACATACCACGTGGCTACTTTGTTGTGTAATGGCGCTTCAAGTTTGGCTTGATAAGTTCAACATGTTCAATTTCGGTTTGCGGGATAATTATTGGCCAGGTAAACGATTTTTCATGACATTTGTTGGATTGGCCAACAATTGGCCTATTGAGACAACTCGATGTAGCCAATCGTTGGCCTCGTGTGGCCGCGGCTTAGCTCAATTGGCTCAATCCAGACAATGATCAACCACTGTTCTGCATTAACCACATGCTTAAACAAACATGTTTGCCTCCTGGTCTTTTTTCATGAACAGCTTGAAAATAGACCCAGTGGACCACTAGGACAGTGCTAGAGTATCGCATATTGCCGATATGTGGTCTATACCTACAATGGTTGTACCGCTGATCAGAGTCAGAATCAGAAAGTCGGAATGCCTGGAATCGCACGCTATGTTAGCTGTGATGATGATGCGATAACAAACCCTCACGATGTCTCGTGCTATCGCCGTTTCCTTGAACAACGAGCCGGCACGATGCCTGGCACAAGGAAAGAACATGCGAGGCAATCGTGCGAAGGTTGCGTGAGCAGACACACAGTTCGAACCGCGCTTGAACATGTGATGGGTGCGGTTGGAAAGATTTTCACCAGCGACCAATGGAGAAAAAAGATCTTCACCAGCGTTCTGACCGCGTTTTGACGATGGCTGAGGTGCGCCGCGCTGGGCTGTGCGTTCACGCTGCATTCTAATTTCCACAAGACTAGGAGCATGACAAGGCGCGTCCGTGGACTTGGCCGTCCACGGACTACCGACTATACGGCTACCGACTCAGTTAAAGAGAGACTCTCCGAAGATTCCCATAGCACCCGGCTGATGACAAACATTCGGTCCGTAGAATTTGTACGAGCAGACAATTGGGCTGTCAACTCGATCACGTTTCATTTCACGTCGGATATATTTCATCACTCACCTACACACACACAAACACACACACACACACACACACACACACACACACACACACACACACACACACACACACACACACACACACACACACACACACACACACACTCACCTACACACACACACATACAGATATACACAAACGAATACAGGGGCACCATATGATCTAGCAGACCGGGCGCCCCTTAAACCCCAATCACCACACAAACACGCACACACGCACACACACACGAACACACACATACACACACGCGTTCGCGGCGTGTTGACTGGGTGTGTAGCGAGGTCGGTGTGGCTACCGCTGCCACGCCCACAAAACAGTTACGCTGCTAATAAGACACACACACACACACACACACGCGCGCACACACACAGACAGACACAGACACACGCACACACCACACACACGCACATACATCACACGACGGTCACGCATAGTACTCACGTAGTCAGTGTGTTAATTGCTTCCTTGTGAACTAATATATGTGTGCATGTGCATGTTCATTTGATACAGATAGTGCTCAGTTATGCTATGATGAGAAAAGTGTGTCAGGTAAGATGAAATAAGAAACGGATGTCTGCAGAGAAACAAGCAATGTTCGATGAAACAACAAACGGAGACCTG
This sequence comes from Sacculina carcini, assembly GCA_916048095.2. NCBI lineage: Eukaryota > Metazoa > Arthropoda > Thecostraca > Sacculinidae > Sacculina > Sacculina carcini. The sequence goes on along the minus strand of OU696591.1, from coordinate 2,682,305 downwards.
ACAAACATGCTGATTCAGTATTGTTACGTGACATTCAAAATTTATGATAGAGCAGAAGACATGCTCAAATATATTGATAATTATCCAGGTATAATTTGATCAAACCAACCTGGAGTGACAATTATCTGAATTAGTGGTTCCAAAACGATTTTCTGTTATGACAAATCTTCAAATCGTTTCTCACTTCCTTCTTGTTTAAAATTCTATATTATAGCATGTATCACAGTTTGCATGAAAAGACACGGAGACTGGAGTATGTGTTTGTGTTTGTGTGTACTCACTAGTTGTGATGTACAAAAGATCAAGGCAAGGCTGCAGGCGAGGAAAGAGCAAGGCTCAGACTGTGCTGTCTCCAAACTCAATATTATCTAATCCATGCTTACATTGTCCAATACTGCTTGGTTCAAGTACATCCTCCTCCAGACTATTGCAAATGCTGATACACCTATATGGGAAACTATGCTCTTATATCCCTAACCACTCTGGTCTTTCTAAGGCATTTATTGTGTCCCCTTCGACCTCTCTCACTCCAGTATCTCTAGATATCCCAGTATCTCTCTCACCCTTAGACCTCCCTCAGTGTGTGTGTGTGTGTGTGTGTGTGTGTGTGTGTGTGTGTGTGTGTGTGTGTGTTTAGTGTATTGCCGTTTGACAGTGGGGTTATAATCAGGCGAAAATTGTCAGACGTAATCGCTAGACCAAGAAAGGAATGTATCCCGCTTGCGGACCACATATGTTTCTGTGTATGCGTGATTCTTCCTTTTCTAGCTTGCAGGAAAAGACTTGTTCATGCTCGTCAAGGGCAACGCTTGGAAGCGCTCCTGTTTCCTGCTTCTTTAACACTTTCATTCTCTCCATCTCTCTTTCACTGACTGCATAGATTGCATACACACGCACACACACACAGACACACTCAGACGCATGACTAAGTACAACACAGTTGTACAATGCATTATAACATTGAGAATGTCTAGAACAGCATACCGCCTTCGTACCATGCTTCTCAACCAACGGACAAATCAAACATCAGCTGAATCATGGTCAGTACAGCAAGTAAAGCATGTAAACGCTGTGTACGTAGACGTCTCTTGATCCCTTGCCGGCTGTTGTCCCTATGGCAACGGCTCGACTTGCGTTGATCTGTGTATCTGCCGATGTCAACGCCAGTCAGGCAGGTAGGCAAGCAGCCGCTGCTGTTCGCTGCCAATAGACCCGTCCACGTGGAATTGATTGATCCACCTGGCCGCTACCTGCCGTCGTTTGTATGCCTGTCTGTCTGTCTGCCCGAAAGTGCGTACGAATTCGAGCGTCATTGCGTGCAGGTGTATGTGTGTATATATGTGTAAGAGTGTGTGTGTGTGTGTGTGTGTGTATGCGTCAATGCCACTATCATATTTCAAGGTGCGTTCGCCGCCACAGCGCAAGATCAACGCTGTACATTTGCCTCATATTATTTCACCGCGATTGCGTCCCGTGTAGCTTCAATACATCGTGTACACATACGCACACACACACACACACACACACACAGACACACACACTCATGTGGTCGTGAAGGATGGTCTGTTGAAGCAACGGCAAATGTTCTTTGTGCCGTCGCTTACAGACGATCCACAAAAGACACACACACACACGCACATACATACACATATGGTCCACAGCGGGAGGCTAGTTATCGCGTGACCAAACGTTCCCAGAGCGTGGCGAATGTCTCCACAAAGTGTCGCATCGCTTCGTCAACCGTCTTGCTGGACGCCACCAGTGCATGCCCACATCGTCATCGCTAGAATCACCACCAATTTGGTGACAGTGTGTTTGATCATCCGTCCTCTGCTATCCATGCTATCCTCTATCGACACATACGACAAAAGCAGAGCCGATGCGAGGTCCTATACGGCTCCCCGAAAGAAATACTTGGGGCCTCCATTATAAATAAAACACATTAATAATAGACGTCGGACTTTGTGAAAATGATGTTACGAGCAGCCCCTCGGTCTCCATTGGGCTAGGGCCGTTTATGTGCTACTTTATGACATATTTGAACCTCATGCGTGAGGCACCGGAGCCCCACCTCGGTCGGGGGGTTCGGGGAGGGGGCGATTACTACGGCTCTGCTGAAAAGATCAGAAGTGTGCAGGCTAATGGTTCCCAAAACCATGCCTCGCGAAGTATCCGTTCTCTGCCTCCGGTCTCGATTGCTCCGCCGCGCAGAACGGAATGAAAAGTTGCCGCTACACACGCGTTAGCACCTGACACTATTCTGGAACACTAATGTGCATGCGTGCGCATTTAGTGGCTTCAGCAACGCGACAAGTACATTCAGCCGTATCAGTCGCCCCCCAAGACCCGGAAGGACCCCGGCCCGGGAGGGCCCCGAGTGTTGATGGGCCCTGTTGTCTCACGCATATTTAAGTTTAACATAGAGTAGCGCATAAAAGTCCCCAGCGTAATGGAGACCTAGGGGTTGTTCGTGACTGCATTTTCCCAAAGTCAGGCCTATATTTTAATGGTGCCTTATTTGTAATGAGGGCCCCAAGTATTGCCTTAGGGGGCCCCATAAAACCTTGCATCGGATCTGGTCATAATCCATATAGACCTACATAAAACCTACGCTCCCTTATTTTGATCCACAAGAATACAGATATTCAGCGATATAGTTTGGAAGAACACAAGTGAAAAGTGGTATTGTAGCAAAATCTATGGTTGGCCGATATTAAAAAATAAACGAGCAAGCGACGATCGTAAGATCCAAGTAGCGAAGATCGCTTGCACAAGACCAGAGAAGTCAATGATAAGACGATCAAAAGATGTGAAGGTCAAGAAATGTTTATCAGAAGTACAAATAAATCAACAAGATGAAACATCGTGAAGCCCAATGATATAATTTCGCAGATAAAACTAGTGAAAATTATGAGCATAGCATATATATATACACGATGAAAAAATGAGATTAGAAGTACGCCATCAGTGGCGTAGCTAGACTACCTGCCGCCCAGGGGGGAAATTATTTTGCCGCCCGATCATATACACTTGCGGGTCACTTAGCCACAAGAGACTGTGCGTTTCAACACCACTGTTAGAGGAATTACCACGTCTGTCGATAAAGCTCAAAAGACGACCCCTTAAAATAGTGCATACTTCCAGTCAACTAATCGGAAAATATCATAATTTTCAATTAACTTTACCTTCGCTCAATTATTTGATATTTAAGCAGCAAAATATTAAATAGTATATTCAGAAATGCAACTCAGATATAAGGATAATTGAACGTCTTCAGCAGCCCTCGTACCGCCCGAGGCGGACCGCCCCTACCTCACCCATCATGCTACGCCACTGTTTGCCATGTCATTTGGTCATGACAATTAGATCAGTGTAAAGTGCACGTCTATCCCGTCTGACGTATCCTGGCAACGGTTCACAATAAAGTGGGCCGTTATGCTAATGATAAGAGTTGGAAATGTTATGTGATAATTTTTGGCGTTTTATGTTTTAATTATGTGACAAAAAATGCCAAAATATGTTGTGAAATGTCCCAAAATATCTTATTCAATTTTAATATAATATGTAAACTTTGGACTCTTTCGTAGACTATTTGCATTTTAGGCATGTATCCAGCGACATCCCAGGGGAGCCAGACTCAGGGAGGCGAAATTTTCGTAGTACGTGGCGAAAGTTTCACCTTGATTGGGCCCTTCCGATGATGTTGGAGTGCAGTGGCGGCGCAAGGATTCTTCTGGTGAGGGGAGTTGAGGGGGCTAAGCAAAAATAGGTGGAGCTATGCGAAACATGAGAAACCACACTCGGAATGTTCATGGAAGAGGTGGCACTGTAGTGGTGCCATTTTTGGACTTTTGCTCCGAGGCGATGATCCCATCATTCGATTCTGCATGTATAGTTGATATGACGCTTTTCGAGTGAGCAAGCGATTTGTTGTGTCGATCGAGCTGCGACTTGTGACCAGCGGACCGACTAGTGACCATGTTTTTCTGGGAAAATTCGACATTACGCTGAATTCCTTTAACCCTTTGAGCGTGACGTTACAATACAGACAAACGCCATATTAGGAATTTGTGTCGAGTAATTTCCGAAAATGTAAATATGAAGTACATATATGATCCTAACTTCCCAAAAAGCCAATGGAACGTGTATCTAGCTTGAAGCGATTGAAGCACACAAATTTATCCACAACACATACGGTAGTTAACCAGGAATATAACACCGTGCTACGCTCTTCGTGTCCAGACTTGAGAAGCTATTAGGAACGTTGCTATATTTACATTGTTGCTGTGTTGCTGGCGTTAATATTTAACCTATATCCAATGTTCGTGTGTATCATAACATGTTGAATCCGTGATCTGTTATTACAGTTATTAACAAGACAGATTAACTATAAGCACAACATACAAAAAATATATTAAGACAATTTTCTGTGAAAATGGCATTTTGTTATTTTCGTTTGAAAACGGAATTTATGTGAAAAATAGTTTTATGTGATCACATAAAATTCCCAACTCTCTTACTGACTATTAATACACATGCGTATGTTACTTCCATGAAACGTGCATACCGTACAATATCGTGTCGTCTTTGGTAGTCTTTACGCTGAACTCAGCCACTCCTTTGTAGAGTACGTTTCGTACACCGCAGCATTGAGTTAATGCACCAATGTGGGAGGATCGGTGTTTAGCAAGGCCACAGGTTTGTGTCGAGGCTCGGGAGGGATGACAGCCACCATGCATTTAACGCCTTTAGTGTTCAAAGTTGGCTCAGTTGTCCAATTGCATGGGACCCTCAACCATTCCATACCTAGTCCATTACAACACATATCCCTCAATAAAAAGTATTTTGAAAAGTATATTGGATACAATATACAACATACTTTTACTGTATACAATATACCTTTCAAAGTACTTGTTTGCTATGCTGATCTTGATTACAATATATTCAATGAACCAGGCTCTGCAGAATTACCGGGGGGTATAATTGCATTTTCAAATCCCTAACCAATTTGTAGGGGTATATTACCCCCCATACCTCCAGGATCTACGCCTATGGTGTTTAGCGGTATCCATGGTCGCCAGAAAACCACATGTATCGACACTAAACGCAATACAAATCAGCGTACGATTTTTTTCAACCGCAGTTGAGACGATGGGCTGCACCCTACGATGGACTGCCAAGTGGCTATTGGTTATCGCTAACAGCTAATAACTCATCTTTGAGCGCGCCCAATGGATGTGCATATAGCAGATTATTCTTGGTTTATCAAAATATCGCAAGATGTGAATCTATAAATTGGTGTCATCAAGTTCGAAAGATATATGTATTTTCAAACCAGTGGAGTCCGGAAAGTGATACACACTCACGCACACGTTCTTCATATTGTCGACGACTAATTGGGTTATCCTTGATGCTGCATTAGAAAACACGTAAACCGGACCGCATTGATTTGATGAGTGGCCGTAACTGAAACTTGTGCGTGTGCGTGACTGGAGTGGCTTGAAAAAGAACGAGCGAAAGAAAGAGAGAAAAAGAGAGAGATAGAGTCAGGGGCGACAGAAAGAACGGCACCAGGCGAGACAAACTGGCGACTTTGCGGATCACGCGATGTGTTTGTCTAGTCTGTGCTACACAGCGGCACGGTGGCCGCGTTGTCACAAGGTCGACATTGATTCGCCGCTGTGTGTCACACTAAACACACACACGCACACATACATACATACGTAAGCACACGCAAGTCTAATGCCGCCAGATTGTGTGCGACCTCCAAGTGCCGCTTGCAGAAGTGAAGCTGGGCGCTGGCAAGTGCAGGTATATACGATGGCAACCGTGGAGATGTGGAGGGGAGTAAGCGGCAAGCGGTTAGTGTTAGTACCAACGAACACACACAGACACACACTCATATATACATATATATACACGCACACACATATACACACACACGGGACACACACAGCCAGGTAGAAAGCAAAAATTGAATTTGAAATCATTCGGTACGTAGTTACATGATCCTGTTTAAAACATCACTGAGCTTCACGAAAGCTCCATTGGGAAAATGAACGGAATATCCGAAAATGTCGACTTATAAACGTCGTAATCTCAGCAATGGGCATGAACTAGCAAACACCAAGAACTCTGGCAGTGTACCTTGCTGGGGACGTCTGGACGCAAGACAATCCCAGGTTCCACGGTCAAGAAACTAACTGGCCAAGGCAGAGACAGAATCAGGAGAGCTACATTGGGAGCTTCAGAGAAAGCTGTACTGACATGCAGAGATGATGAGATGTCGATATGTCATCTAATAAGATGTCGTCAATCTGGAGCACACTAACGGCCGGTTGAAGTGTTGACATATCGAAGGATATTGCCCAGCTAAGTATAGGATAATAGTGGTTTCGATCAAGCCCTCATACCGACATAGAGGCGCAGATTCTGGGGAGATAGGGGTAAATACACCTCCGAGAACAAGACTGGGGAAGTAACAATGCAATTGTACGTCCCAGAAATCTGCTGATTATTCGTTAAATATTGTATATTTACCCTAAAAGACAATCCATGTTAGTACATGCACTTATCTATGGCTAATCATAACACATTGACAAACTGGCAATATGATTGGGGACCACTGCACTTGACCAGCTTGGAGAATTAATGTCTGATGGTTGTTCCCCCCTACGCCTAGACACATCTACGCTCATGCACATAGAGCGGCATATCGACACTAAGGTGTTTGAAGGACGTTATGAACGCTCATGCGACGTCACTTAACGACCATCGACACTGTCAACAATTGAAGATGCGGTGTTTGCTTGGGAAAAACAAAATTAGCACAAACGGAACCCTGACGGGCACTGGTTCAATAGTAGTGCAGTAAGTGGCCTAGAATGACGGCAACAGTATGCATACAAGGTCGACCAAAGAACCCTGGAAACTAGCAGTGGACTGAGTTCAAGTAGAACGTGTTCAAGCGAAGCCATGCACCGATATTTGAGTGACTGCAATCACTGGAGGTGAACGTACAGAGTGGTTTTTATACCGTGGCCACTTGATTAGTTATCGATTACACGTCATGTGCAATACGAACATACACACATGTTGCCAAAGGTTGAGACGAGCTGAAAACATCACCGAAATCACGCGGCGAATTAATCATCACATCAGTTAAAGCTTTCATATTTTTTCATAGAATCCAAGCATATATAAAACAAACCCAGCTGTTAGCAGCAGCAGCAGCAGCTGTCACCTGTGGGTGTCCACTAGCGATTGTGTCTGTGCTATGCGAATGCAATAAGATTAAAGTAAAAGTGAATAAAATCCTCACGCGGCACTATATAGTCCATTCTTCAACATCAGATAATTTCGATGTTGTGACCTGTTGGGTTACTAGTTATGTGGCATCGCTCCTGGGCAGTGCCAGCGACAAGTGGAGACCTGGGGAGGCTTGAACCACCCAATAATGTGCCAAGCCCCTCCTAAGTCCCCCAACAATCCTGATCATGAACATTAGAAGTGTAATTGCTCAGGTTTCGTGATCATGTTAGCTCATGATACGTCCTCTTTTTCTCGGACATGTGCCGTGTTTGGCGCTGTCCGGCATGTCTAGGTTTTTTGTAGAATGCTTCAAATGTCCTGGGTTAATGTACATTTATGCATGTGGAGGCCCCTGGACAATCTATGTGTGGAGGTCTAACCTGCTTGATGCGGGTCACGAGCGAAGCAAGCCTCACCGGGGGGCACTGTAAGCTCCACCGAGAAATCATCATTGTCGGTCCTGCTAGTAATTAATTTTGGTCATCTCAATCACGTTTGCAAAATGACCTTTTTGCCCACCCCCCCTAAATCCGGCCCTGTTCTGACCATTCTGACCATCCTATATTTCGCCAAGCCTCCACATATTTTCCCTTAGCCCCCACCGGTAAAATATTGGCGCCGCCACTGCTTATAGGATAGAATGTTCAACCAAGTGGCAATACATTGATCGAGTATCGATTGGCGGATCTAATCTGTGGATTTATAGAATCAAACTGATGCTCGGAAGTCATTGCTGTTGTGGTATGTTGGGTTTACCATATAGAAGTCCTGGAGAGAAACAGCTTGGTGGACACCGTGGTCTGGTCGGGTTGTCGCCGACTAAACTAGCACCCCTACAGTGAGGGTGGTGACTAGAAACCCTATAAGATTAATAACAATGAAGGCCGGATAAGATACCTGGTAGCCGACGGCCATCTAGCAATGTTAGGTACATCCCTCCATCACCATTTTGTGTCTGTAAACCCTTTTTGCTGCCCATCTGTTCTTTTCGTTTCATCTGTGCTTTTCCCGCTTATGTTTCACCTGAGTGTCATATCAAACATATGTTATTGTTGTTGACACCGGAAATAGAATCGTATAGGTTCCAGCGGTATAGTCAAGTATAGTTAAAAGCGATTATCCTACACCACCATAAGCTTGACTGTGAAGACCTCTGGTGAGAACTAATTGGATATGAAATAATGTTAATATTGTTGTTTTATGCAGGTAGAACTGAGGAAATCGTCACCGGTGTAACCATCTGCTTCGGTTCATCGCATCCAACGACTGATTAAAAACGAGGAGTCATGAAACAACAGCGCGCTCGAGACTGCTGACACACAACCTTAGTCCTAAACAACATTCCACAAGCCGATATTTGCTGCCGCTCTGCAAACTGCAACTCAGTGTCATTTCTCGGAAACACAAACATCACGAGTTACCATCCGTCCACCCACAGTCGAATCATGTCGCTGATGACCCAGACGACGGTGGAATCGCCCTCCAGCAAACACAACACTGCCCATAGACAGGATCAACCGCCGCCACTCACGGCACCCCCCATACTTGTATCGCACGCTCCGCATACGACAGAAGTGTTTCAGTTCGAGAATGACACCAACGAGGATCGAAGAGAGAGCGCGCACCACACACGCCCGTTCTCGTGTCGACTACTCTGCCGTCCACGAAACAGCCTAGACCATCATCAACACCACAACCAGCAGCGGCTGGAAACCCCGGCCAACGCTCACCAGTCGGCGGCACTATCGCCACTCTCATCCACCGGCAGCGGCGACGAGGACGAGTGGCCCGGACGCACCAGAACCCGAACTCTAAGTATCGCCGCCGGCTACTGCAGGTCTGAACATCGCGCAGACAACACGCCACCTTTACAACGCCACACTTCCGTCGCCCGATCCGCCTTGCCGTCTCCGCCGACTCCGGCACACAGTCCGTCGCCGGAAATCACCACAACCGCCGCGGCCGTCGCTGACATCGCCTACCCGAGCCAGCACGTTGGTGAACTGATACACCGTCGCCGACGCAGTCGGTCCGACTCAGACCTCAGCAATGCCTCCCCCGGCGCCGCCGACTATGCCGCGAAGTCGACAGTGGTCAAGTACGCCGGAAAGTCCTTAGATCACCAGCGATACCACTGTATCACCGATGACCGCATCGTCACTCAGGATGTGCCTACACAATGGACCCATTCTGAACACAGTCCGCTACAGGAAACACCGCTGGACCTGTCGCTCAGAGCGTCCGTGGAGGAGTCTGCGGCACGACGCCGTGGAGTGCTGATGCGCCGACCGGCCGCACTGGAAGAAGAAGAGGAGACAAAGGTCGTATATGCGTGCCCCGTGTGCGGACAAACCTTCTCGATGCCCGACCGGCTCGCCAAACACATGGCTTCGCGCCACAAGGCCAAGTCGTCAGCGCTGGACGAGTACACGCCCATGACCGGCAAGATGGCTGCCTCTGCAACGGCTGTACTGACAGCAGCGGCCGCGGCGGCAGGAGGAAAGGCGTTCTCGTGTGAGCTGTGTCGGCGTTCGTTCGCGCGCAGTGACATGCTCACAAGACACATGCGACTGCACACGGGTGCCAAACCATACACCTGTCGTGTGTGTGGCCAGGTGTTTTCGCGCTCTGACCATTTGGCAACACACCAGCGAACGCACACCGGCGAGAAGCCGTATAAATGCCCGCAGTGTGCGTACGCCGCCTGCCGTCGCGACATGATCACACGCCACATGCGCACACACACGCGTCAAGACTCAATGTTGGCCGGAGAGCACGCGGCAATCTCGTGCCTCGCCGACACGGTAGCCAGAACGGTGACATCATCATCGACATCTTCAACAAAGACTGCGGCAGCGGGAGGAAGTCTGGACGTGGCCACTCCGCCGCGATCTCCGGCACCTCCGCGTCGCGCCGTCTCCGAAGAACACACTCCGACCTTCCTACAGTCGACGCTGTCGGCCAACAGAGCGCCGCCAGCCCCTGGCTCACCGAGTGTCGCGCTACAGGCTCTCTCGGTTGACAGTCCGGCAGCCATGGACGTCGAGATAATAACCAGTGTTGATTGAACTCCGATGCGTCTCTCTCTCTCTCTCTCTCTCACACATACATATACCCGACAGAGTCTTTCGACGGAGTGAGCAGCAACGTTGATCGACGTGTCCAAGTGTCGGTTGGAAGACGCCAGAAGTCCAATAGGACGATGAATCGCAAAGCACCGACATAATAGGATTAGCTCTTGGCAATGTACAGTGTGAAGTCAATGGCGAGTGAATCGTTCCGAATACGCTCGTAAACGTGCCAGAATCAGTGCATGTGATGCATTAGTTCATCAGCAAATGATCTGCTGCGTGATAACGTCAGTACAATATTGAGCTTACAGCACAATAGTCCACGACTAGAAACACACACACACACACATTCAAACAAACAAAAATAAAGACACACAAACAGACACATAACATAACACACACATACATACATACGCGCACACATACACGGCATAAATTCGTGAACTTCACTTCATGGCACTAGCCACCAGCTTCGCCCATGTTCTTCGACAAGAGCATCATAAGAGGAGTACTTATTAAGCAGCGGTGATAAGTTGAGCCTTAGAGACCATTCGCGTTCGTTAACCAGTGTAGCTGTATACTAGCGCTACACGATACCAAATATACACACACCACACACACACTCACACAAATGCGCAGATAAAAGTGCACATTGATTCTAGTGATGTTTTCATATGCCTGTGATACAATGCCGTCTGTGTAAACATTCCAACCGTGTTTTGCCTGTTGAGTTTCCTGTACAAGCTTGTGTGTGTGTGTGCGCGCGCGCATGAGTGTATATATGTATTCATGTATGTAAATTTAGTGAAATACACCGCCAAACCAAGCTGAAACGCAAAAAGAGGAAACAGCAGCACAATAGACGGGATGTGGAGGAATCAAATTTTATAGCTTTTCAGTACAGCATATACACGCACAAACATACACAAGCACGAACGCTCAAAAAAGCATACAGAGCATAACAGTTTTAAAAACAATTAAAACAAAACAATAAGCAATAAGAATTAAACACAAACAAAAATGACGATCAAGCGAATTGTATGAAAGTGTATTTGAACGGAAAAAACACCGTTAATAAGACAAAAATAAATCAAATAAGTTATCTATGGCGGAAGCATATATAAAAATATCAACAAAATAAGGCACACATACACACACACACACACATACACTCCCGTGGCGAATTGCTTGAATACAGCGATAAAATCCATATTGATAACAGGAAAACGCACGAACAAACATAGACTTGTCCGTCTAACAAACCAAAACTCTAGTATGACGTCATGGACGGAGTGTGACGTCACTTGCGGGCGGTTTTGTAGTTGATCATGAACCAGTCTACCGTCTCCTGAATAGCCTTCTCCAGAGGGGTGAACTGAAATTCGGGCAGATAACTAGAGCACACACACACGCACACACAGAGAAACACATTACTAAACATATGCACAAGATAGAATGGGGAGAATGCGAACGCTACTAAAATATAACAATATAAGAAGTGATACACATCAAGCAGAAAAGACTAGTAAAATACGACTCAAAATATTAAATCATTATTGAACTTCCTGACGAGACAATACCGGCGCAGTTTGGCGTTGCTGGCGGTCTTTTTGAACTGTCCGTCGGCACGCGAGCAATCGTACTGCACATCGCCCGTGTAGCCACACGCCTTCACCACCATATCAGCGGCCTCACCAATTGATACCTCGTCGCTCTCGTCGACTGTATGTCAACACACACACACACACACACACACATATTGATTGTAACATCTGTTGAATTGTTTACATCAGTGGTTATGCAAAGTTCCAATGAGCCCCCCGAAAAATCCTGTCCATGAACATTTCGAGTGTAGTTCTTCATATTTCGTATTGTGACCCTACGTCCTGTCTTATTCGGAAATTTCCTCTGTTTGGGGGTTGCCCGGCCTGTCCGGGTTCTTTTTTATGAAATCATCAGAGGGTTCATAGTACGAGTAGTTAAATTCGATGTTTTCCCTCCGCGAGTGTGTAATGGTTTGGCACCTGTCTAAAAAAGGGCAAACGAAACATTTAGCTTAATATGTCAAATGGCCATTTTTCAATAAAAACCACAAATGTTCGCGCGCGCACAAGTGTCCTGATTATATAGAGATTCAGAATACACCCTGTTTCACCAAGCCCCGCATCTTTTTCCTCAGCCACCCAGCCTCCACTGGAAAAATCCTCACACTGTCACTGCTTTAAATGATTTAAACCCGAATAACATAAATAAACTCAGCTTTGAATTATGTCGAATTCTTCATTTTTGATTCTAGTAGATTACTAACTCAAACTTTCCTTGCAAATTTTCGCGTTTTCCATTATTGCTACAGTATATATGCAACTATGATCGATATTGCATCCACGTGTAAATGAACAACTGCTTCATCATGAAAATGTAATCATCTTAACCTATGGTTGCATTGCGTATTGTATGAAAGGAAGTGTGTGAGCGAGTTAGTGTGTGTATGTGTGTGCGTGTGTCAGTCAAAGCAAGAGGCTTTGACTCGACTTGTATGACTGTGTGTATGTATGTGTGTGTGTGTGTGTGTGTGTGTGTGTGTGTGTGTGTGTGTGTGTGTGTGTGTGTGTGTGTGTTTGTGTGTGTGTGTGTGTCCCCGTATGAGATGGTGTGAGCGTGGAGTTGTGTTTGAGAACCGGTCATGGTGTGAAGCTCTGTAGGCGCGCGTGGGATTGTGATGCCCACATACGCCTGTCTGTAAATATACTTAGTTTGTGTTGTTATCTGAAACATGACATCACAGGTTTGTGGGAATATGTCTTTGAACATGCATTTAGTTCATGCATGCATGTGTGTGTGTGTGTGTGTGTGTGCAACCGTAAATGTATATATGCACACCTATATGTACATATTCCTGTGACCACTAATTATAGATGACCCACTATTGTACTAGACCATGAACACACACACACACACAGACACAATGAAGAGAGAGCATGTGAGAACCAGAGCGAGAAAGAGGAGCAGATACAGACCGGACAGAATGATGGGCTCGACTTCTGGATAATGGCGCAGTGTCCACACAATCAGTCGCGCCAGGTCCAGCGAGTAGATGAACTGGCGTCGTGGACGACCACTGCCCCACACTACAAATGGCTGCCCGCGCTCACGAGCCAAATACGCCTACACACACACACACACACACTTACAGTACGGTACAGTACAGTAAAACATTTATAATGCGATTTACACCCGAAGGTCTCCAAACCGCTCACACATACACCCAAACACACACACACACACACACACACATAGATATTAATACAGACGTATGAATAATAGGGGACATTTATCCATAGCGCACAGAAACAGACATAAACATGGATATAACAAACCAGAGTGCAAATATGAATAAAACATGAATACAAAATTAATACTTTGATCACACACACACGCACACATATATATGTTTATGTCCGTCGTGTAGCCCACGACAAAAAGATATTTCAAACGAAATAAGCAATGATACATGTCTGAACGAGAACGTCCAACGAAACGGAGAGAGGCAGGTTTTTAAGTAAGCCGATAAAAGTTCAGCAGCAGTTGCGACACCTTGTGAATGAGTCCGGGCAACACATGTCCGTCTTGCATGCTGAAATTGTCGTGTGGGCCGAACACATTGGTGGGAATGACGGCCGTGTATCGACGACCATGTTGCTGATGATAGGCGCGATTCAGCACGTCCACCAGCCGCTTGGCGTGACTGTAGCCAAAATTGGACGCATGCGGCGGTCCGTCGTGCAGCTGAACGTCGAAACACACACACACACACACGCACACACACACAAACACACATGCACACACACAAACAAACAGAAACACACACGCACACACACAGAAAGACACACACACACACACACACACAAACAAACAGAAACACACACGCACACACACAGAAACACACACGCACACACACACACACAGAAACACACACGCACATACACACACACACAAACAGAAATACACATACATATACACATACACGCACACACACACACAAACAGAAACACACACGCACATACACACAAACAGAAACACACACGCACATACACACAAACAGAAACACACATGCACACACACACACAAACAGAAACACACACGCACACACACAGAAACACACACGCACACACACACAGAAACACACACGCACATACACACACACAAACAGAAAGACACACGCATACACACAAACAGAAACACACACGCATACACACAAACAGAAACACACATGCATGTACACACACAAAAAGAAACACACATGCATATAAACACACACGCACACACACACACATACACACAGAAGCACATATATAGACAATACAGACATACAGATACAGATACAGTGAACTAGACAGATATGTAGTGATTAACAGAGAGATGCACCAACAAAGACACAACGAACAGGAGAAAATCGAGGAGTACTGTAGATAAGGCATTTAAGCCTATAATTGGATTACATATTATAATTATAATAGGATTACATATTTTCCATAGTGGACTTGATGAGCAACTATTTCAGAATAAAATAATCAGCCTGCCAAAGTTATATATATCCAAGAAAACACGCTTATGATATATTACATTATAATATGAATTATATCAAGGTTAATAAAGTACAAATATGTGCAATTGTTTGATTAAAACCGTAAATTAACACTTTAATGATTGGAAAGGAGGGATTTTTCAAAAGGGACATTGTATATGAGGAACAAGCTGAACATTTTCAAAATACTACTGGAGAAAAGATGCAATTTTTTGTGTGCTTATTGGACTGTACTACAAAAATCCCAGTATTTAGGCCGGAAAAGTGACACGGGCTTAATGATCGGGTAGTTGCACAAAAAACACGCACACATACATAGAAAGAGTTACCATGGTTTCATTGATCGGGTAGGTGGTGCGATCAGGGAAGACACAGGTGGACAGGCATGACACGACATGCTGCACGCCATGAGAGTGAGCGCAGTGCAACACGTTGTCGTTGATCAGTATGTTGTTGCGCTAATGTTGATGTTGTTGTTGTTGAGTCAGCAGGCCAGGCCGTATCAGCAAATATGTAACAACACAAACGATAACAAACACATCAACACATCCACCATGAAACCTCTATTCGAGCCGCACTCCTAATGGAACGACACATATAATTAAACGCCACTGTCTGATTTTTATTAGTGAATTTATTATTACTTACCAGTAATTACCCTGTATTTGTGTTTTCTGTTAAATAAATAAGCATACGCTACCTGGGTTTTATGCATAAAATCGTCCGTATCTTCTCAAAACTCAGACCAGCTGGTCGATAAATTGAGCGACACCCTCTAACAGAACGGCATATTTAACAGAACGGCACTACGGGATAAGGTGTGAAAAATAGAACAACATGCCACTCAAATAGATATTTTACGGTACTTCATTCAATTTCATTTACAGCGTTGTTTTTGTTTTCAACCGTTATTGATCTTCTCTCTCTCTCTATCTCTGTGTGTATGTATGTGCGTGTGTGTGTGTGTGCGTGTGTGTGTGTGCGCGCATCTGAGACATTGTGTAGAGATTGCGCAATATAAATGTTTCAATAAATGAAATGAAATATTTGAGTGTGTGTGTGTGTGTGTGTATGTGTCTTGATACTCAAGGTGCATGGGATTGTTGAAATGCAATTTAAACTAATCACGCCCTTTTCCTTTTTACCTCGTTTAATGTTTTTACAGCAATAACAATAATAATTTGATACATAAAATTGATGTCATTGTTTCCCACCAGAAAGTCGCAGTTGTATTTGAGATTACGAAACAGCCCGCCAACCATTGCTGCCAGATGTATAACGTGTGTCGGCCGATGTTTGGCGAAAATGGCGGCACACGCCGCCGCATCGCTGCCAGATGGAAAAACGCCAAAAATAAAAAGCCAAAACATGGCATGAATGCGAGCACAAAGTGCCAAAAGAGTGCCGAAAATGTCAATCAAAAGCCAAGGTTTGGCTTACAAGCAATATACAAGCGCATATCGTATGCACTCGCACAAAAACTGATATATAAATAAAAATACGATAGTGAAATCAGAGGTTAGGCGTACAAACGCATAAAACAAAATGAAATGTGGTTACTGTGCCTGCTAGTAAATGTATATTTTTAAGCCTGTGCGTATCAGTGTTTGCATTTGTATTTGCATGTAATGTGTAATTCATGTCTGTCCACACAGTGGGTATTATAGACAATGTTACAATGTTGTAATATAAATTAGGTATGGACAAAAACGCGTAATAATGTCATACCATTGGGCGACAGACATGTCAAGGGGAGTTAAATAAAGTGTCGAATCACATGTGCTCCACATAACAGCGTACATCATTTTGATGACGTGAATTTATTGTAGGCTGCTGCCGCTCTGTTTCTGCGTGCAGCTCAGTCTGACCCTCGGCAACCCCAGCTCTCTTGCACATGCCGCTCGAGTTGCCGCTTGTTCGTCACTTGACTGCGCTACGTGAAAAGGGAACGCAAGAAAATTGGGCCCCTGTTGTCTTGCAACGCCGGCACGACTAATCTGAGGTCATTTCGCCGCACCATTTCTTTTACTGTGGGCCAACCCAGCTCGTGCATGGCAGACGAGACACTTTCACGTCTCCTTTTCCCAGTGACCAGCCGGGCCGCCAACTTCAACACATCATCCGCCCTCGACATCTGCTGCTGATTGGTTCCACCCCAAGTTGATATGCACTAATTTAGTTTTGGGAAGACAAGAGACTCTACTAGACGTTTGAGCATATCCGAGGTGAGCGAGCCGCGCAGCTTGAAAAAGTGCTGTCACCATATCATTGCAGATTCGCACAGTTTGACCCACGTCAGTGTCCCAGACTAGCGATTGATCAAAGGTGACCCCCAGTAATTTATTGAGGGCTGAGAACAGACAAATTCTCAACCGACGTTCATTTGTACATCATTCGATCTCTTCAGCATCTCGCTAGTCCCAAGCATCATCAACTCAGTCTTCCTAGGATTCATCATCCTACCGTTTTGTTTTGTTGTACAACGAAAACAGGATAAAATACAGGCAAAATAGATAAGATATACAGTAAAAATAGACGAGATGAGATGGAATCGCCAGACCAGCGGCACTTACGTGAGATCTGCGTCGCGCGAGCTAACAAACAGCCATGTCTCGTTTGGCAACTTGAGCTCGCGCTCCACCACCGTCCTGATGGCCTGTCCCACCAGTCCAGTGCCGCCCGTCACCAGAATAATGGCAGCTTGCTGGGCGGCATCACCCGCCTCTGCAATATCCGCCTGCAACACAATGATTAAGATGGCTGGCTGATGACACAATGATGGCTGAAATAAACTGTGAAGTGGGAAGAGTGTCAGCGCCATACATTGCATGACTACAATCATCAACAGACACTGAGAGAAAAACAGGAAATGGACTTGGATAAACACACCTACGGTGCAACGGTACGGTACGGACTTAGATAAGCACACCAAAATACATCGGGGCCATTGAGCTACTCGGGATCTCCGCAACCCTTCTACCCCCTTCCTAAGAAAACCAATTAAAAAAGGTGTATGAAATCATATTAACTACTGGCGAGGACACCAGCATGTTGATACCATATGGCGCGCCCCACTGTGCGCCCTTATATAGCGGTGACTCCGGTACACTCAAGAGATATTGATTAACGAATCCGGGTGAGGATTCGAGCCGCGAACCTCTGAAATGAGAGTTCAGCACCTAACTCACTGAGCTACGCGGGAGCCCACATGATAATTTCAATTATTAATTATATTTATTATCGCGTCTGTTATACACGGGCGCGCAGCAGCTACATAGTATAAACGAGCTGACAAAGCTAAAACAGTTATTCAATGAAACAATAATAAAAAGAGGGAAGAACCCATGAATGAGTGAATATTACACAATTAGGTAACGCAATGAACACCTTGACACAATGAGATGAACACATTGAAGAGCGATTGATGATCGAACACAATGACGAGTTGGTGAAATTTACTATGAGTAACACAATACAATAAATATAATTAGACTCAAACAAAGATAAGCACAAACATATATGCATTCACACCCACACACACACACATCAGAGAGGCAAAAGGTGAAAAAGAATGAGTTACGGGACCAAAGGAAACTTTGAAAAGATGTTTTCGTAGATAAGAGGTAAAAGACGTGAGCTAGGAGGTGATATGAGAAGGAAGCGAGTTATATAATCAAAGACCGTAGAACGAGAACGATTTATAAGACCAGGCAGATTTATTGAGAGCGCGAGGGGAGGATAAAGGAGCAGAATGACGGGAAGAGGGATTAATAGAGGGAGAAGGCAGATCAGAAACATATAAAGGTTGATTGGGAGCATGTAAGTTTGAAAATTATGCAGCAGATTTTGTGAGAAGATATGCAGCAGATAAGTGAATACGCGGTTTGATAGGAAGCCAACGGAATTGAAACAGAAAATGAGAAGTATGGCGGACTGATTTAACAACACAGGACTGATTTACTACGGACTGAATAATTTCTAAAGAAGAATAAGAACAGCTGAAGTGGAGTGAGCTGCAGTAGTCGAGTCTGGAGAAGATGAGAGAATGAACAAGCTTGATTGCAGAAAGCTGATCAAGACAGGGACGGATGGGATAAAGCGGGCGAAGAGTCAAGCGACAAGTGCGAGCAGCGGAAATGATATTGGTTGAGAAGGCAAGGAAGGAGTCAAAGATAACACCGAGATTTTAACAGTCACCGACAGAGACGAAGGGAGGAAAGGAGGGACAATACGGAGGATGAAGAGCGATAATAAAGTTACTAATCTCAAATAATATTGGCAGGTGGTATATACACTTGGATCCATATTCATCGAACAATATATATACTCATCTGGTCAATAATCTCCCATGCCCACCCGAGTATAAATTCAAGTATATTTTCAGACCAACCATTACGTTGTTGATGTAGGTTACCGCACTCAGCCTTTGGAGACTCACGCGCAAACATCACGTAACCTCCACACGTAGTTGTATCGTCATAGATACGGCGCAAATGAAACTTTTTCGAAAACACACCATAGTCTATAAAACAAATGCGGCTTTTCTAACAAAAATCAAGACTCCATGATGTTTTCATTTCTCATTACAATATCTAATAAAATGCAAAAAAATGTTTTAATGATCAGGGCACTGATTTTTACATATAGAACAATGAAAATACAAATGTTCCGCCATAATCGGGTAAATTAAAAACTGAGACAATTTCAAACAAGTAAACAATTTATTTGGGCGTTTCCTCTTTATAACGATGTCTGCCTCGGGCTACCTCAGTATGAGTGGCGCAGTTGTTCCGTTGTAGTGGCGTTCGTTCTCTGCGCTGAGTTGACCCGTTGTTTTGGTGCGCGATGGTGACTTGCTTTGAGTGACTGTTATTTGAGCATTATTTGTTAAGAGAATTAATTTTTGTCCGTCAGTGATGGGTACGGCACAAAACAGCAATGATACGCCGATATCACAGCAGTCTGCGAAAACACCGCCCAAGTTTAAAGGCAAAGCAACGGTGGCCAAAGTGAACCTTTTGGACGGCACGTTTCTGGACGTCCCTCTCAGTGTAAGGAAATTTCATTCCTCAATATATCTTTAGTCCGAGTGATTCCTTTATGTATTTTGGTTGTATTGTGTTTTTATGAGTTGTCTTCAGTCTGCATTGAGTTTGTTCACCTGTTGATTTATTTCGGCTCCTCAACAGAGCCGTAGCAACCGCCCCCCGTACCCCCCGGTTGTTGAGGGGCCCCGTTGCTTCACGTATGACATTAAAATTTATCATATTAGCTATAGCCTTTACCTTTTTGCTCAGATGTTTTCGCCTGAGCTTGTATTATGTGAGTATGTATACTAAATATATTCATTATTTGATGGTTTATTTATAATGGGGGCCCCAAGTGCTGCCATCGGGGGGCCCCAAGTGCTGCCATCGGGAGGGGCCCCAAGTGATGCCTTCGGGGGGGGGGGGGGGGGGCTCATAAGTCCTCGCAACGGCTCTGCTCCGCAATATGTTATGTTTTCTGTCCTATATATATTTCGTGGTTAAATTTTATTTAATAACTTGTGTCCTAAGATTAGGCGCCATGCATTCTAAACCACGAAATATAACCACGACTATATTGCGTTGTTATCGTTATATTGCGTTTAGAAATCTTACATTTTCACATGTTACTTCATGTTTGTTTGTTTCTATGATATATATTTTGTATTCTCTTGTGATATACTTTGCATTGCGTTGTCACTATTGTAATTAAATTGGCGAGAAAAGGTTGAGGACCACGTGTTCAACTGAGCCAGCATTCAGTACTTGATATCTGATTATCGTCATGCCCCTAACTAGCAGGGTCAGCCTTAGGTAATTGGAGGTCATAGGCAAAGCGAATTTGGTGACCCCTGATGAAATGGAAATATTAGTACCAAAATATTACCCAAACTTTTCGTGCTTTGACGGCAGCAAAGTCCCCAAAAAATTCTGGATAATTCAGGAACACGACGATGTAAATGTGAAATACAGCATAATTAGCACAATGTATATAATTGTTCTCATGGGTCCAGTGCGAGACCTCCACTAATCGGAGGCCCCAGGCGGTCTCCTAGCTCACCTATGCGTAGTACACCCAAACAATGACCGGTAGACAATTGTGGTGTGTTTATTATTATTGATATTATTACTAATAATAATTTCAGGAAAATTCAGTGACATGGGAAGAGTGCAAGCACTATTTCCACCATGCGGTGGCCCCATATACCGGAAGCGCACAAAAGATGCAGAGAAAAAGAGTTGGAAAATTTGAGATTTAGTTGAGAAGATGAAAGCTAGTGAAGAAAGAAGCAGAATAAATAAACGATTAATCAAATGAAATTATCAAATCAAAAGGTTTAGCAATATATATAATGAAACCTACTGATTATGGTAATTAGAGTTGGGAATTTTATGTGATCACTTAAAAAATATTGTTCACATAAAATACCGTTTTAAGCGAAAATAACTTAAAATGTCATTTTCACAGAAAAATGTTGTCTCAATATATTTTTTGTATGTTGTGCTTTTAATAAATCTGTCTTGTTAATAACTGTAATAACAGATCACGGATTCAACATGTTATGATACACTCGAACATTGGATATAGTTTTAATGTTAACGCCAGCAACACTAACAATGGAAATATAGCAACATTCCTGATAGTTTCTCATGTCTGTATACCAAGATCGTAGCACGGTGATATATTCCTGGTTAACTACCGTATGTGTTGTGGTTTAATTTGTGTGCTTCAATCGCTTCAAGCTAGATACACGTGCCATTGGCTTTTTGGGAAGTTAGGATCATACATGTACTTCATATTTACATTTCCGGAAATTACTCAACACAAATCCCTCAAATGGCGTCTGTCTGTACTGTAATGTCACGCTCAAAGTGTTTCAAAGGAAGCGAAGGCTCAAAGGAATTCAGCGTAATGTCGAATTTTCCCAGAAAAACATGTCTGATGGGAAGAGAATGTTTTGCGTCACATGTGAGAAAAACGTGTCCGCTGGTCACAAGTCGCAGCTCGATCTACACAACAAATCGCTTGCTCACTCGAAAAGCATCATATCAACTATACATGCAGAATCGAATCATGGGATCATCGCCTCCGAGCAAAAGTCCAAAATGGCACCGCTACAGTGCCACCTCTTCCATGAACATTTCGAGTGTGGTTTCTCATGTTTCGCATAGCTCCACATATTTTGGGACATAATTTGCTTAACATACATTGCTTGCTATGTCCAGCTTAACATATTTTGGGACTTTTGACAACATATTCTGCCATTTTTCGTCACATAATAAATACATAAAACGCAAAAAAAATTATCACATAAAATTCTCAACTCTAATGATATTTTTATGTAAGCCAAACATTTACTAGAAACCACAATTTAGAACAGAATAGAATACTAGAATAGGAATTTCCTTTGGTAATTCGTTTGCTATAGTCATGGGCATTCATTCGGTTTAGTCTTGTTAAAGGCGTCAAAGCCTACATATATACTGGTGTGTGTGTCTGTATGTGTTTGAGTGTGTGTGCGTGTGTCTGATGGATTGTGCTATGTATGTGAATGTGTGTGTGTGTGTGTGTGTTTGTTTATGTGTATGTTGATATCCTGCCCGTTCATTGCCAATATTGAGCTCATATAAACTGGGTCGCTGTGTGTGTGTATGTTTGTGTGTATGCGGTTAGTTTGTTATGTCTGCGATAAATGAATGCATGTGCCTGTGCGCTTGTATGCGCGGTAACATCACACACACAGATGTGAGTGGAACATTTATCTCACTACGGGGGGGTCGTTGTTTGAGCGAGTATGCGCGTTTGTGTACAGTGTCATGCAAATGATCATTCCGGCGTGGGTGTGGGGAGAGGGGCAGAACAGTGAGGGGGAGTGAGTGACATTATCGCTGTCTATGTTGAGGTGCTCTTTTCAACACTGTTTATCACGGCCTTTTTCTGTTCACATTTATAACATTCATTACCATGGTTCATAGATCCTGGGGGTATGAAGGGGGGGGGGGTAATATACCCCCGGCCAATTGGCTGGTGGTATGAATATGCAATTATACCCCGAGAATTATGCGGAGTTAAGTTCATTGGGTATATTGTCATCAAAATCAGCATAGCAAAAAGTAACAATACACGACAAGTGTGTGTGTGTATGCGATATGTTTTTCATTGCGTATTATAATTGATAGGCATAAAATAGTTGACCGTCTCATGCAATTAACCAACTGAGCCAACTTTGAACACTAATGCACGATGACTGTCATCCCCCCGAGCCTCGACACAAATATACCTCCTAATGTTTATTTCTATATTCTAATGTGTATATACAGGAGCAGGTCGGAAAATACGGTTTAGAATTACAAAAGCCATAAGCTCGTCACAACTGTAGTATCAAAAATGCTAATAAGGAATTCAATTTAGTTTGTTTCTCCATTGTCATAATGTTGTCTTTGCTGTGAAATATCCTATTTGTGTGTGTGTGTATGTGTATGTGTGTTATCGTCGTTGCTGTGAAATACTGTAGTATCAAAAATGAAATTATGGAATTCAATTTAGTTTGTTTCTCCATTGTCATAATGTTGTCGTCGTTGCTGTGAAATATCCTATTTGTGTGTGTGTATGTGTGTCTGTATGTTTTTTTCTTTCACGAGGTCTGCAGTATTCATCAACGGGCTGCATTCTTGCACGCCGGTCGACATAACTTGTTGAGCATTGCTATTGCGCCTTGCAAACAGGAGCGGCGCCAGGGGGTGCTCGGAGGTGCTGAAGCCCCCCTAATATGTGTCAAGACCCTCAAAATTCTGGCCATGCATGGGTTGAGCTTTTCTTATTATTATTATTATTAATTACAGGCAAATCCACTAGCATGGGAAGAGTGCAAGCACTATTACCACCCTAAGGTGGCCCTATGTACCGGAAGCGCCCAAAAGATTCAAAGAGAAAGAGAGTTCGAAAAGAAAAAAGTCTAGAAAGAGAGCTGGAAACAAAATAATGAATAAATAACAATACATAATAAACCATCATCCGATAACACTCCGCCAGTATGTATGTAGTGTCAGCACGCCCATGACGTTTGCACGTGCGTGAGTCATTGATGTACGTTAGCCTTGCATCGCGTTAACAGCTGCCCAAATAGCATGATCATGAACATTTCGAGTGTAGTTTCTCATGTTTCTCCAGGCCCCGCATCGTACCCTTCAGCCTCTCCCCTCAGACAAATCCTGGCACCGCCAATGCTTGCAGTCTAGGTTTTTATGTGCGGGTGTATATATGCATGTGTGTGTGTGTGCATGTATTCACGTATGTGTGTATGTGTAAGAGAATTTGGCCACTGTTCAGCGCAGTAGAATGATAAGGAATTGTCCATTGGATCTGTTATCACGAGTGGGGCGACATTCTGTGTGTTCTCGGATCAGTAAACCTGTAGACGGCTGTTTCACTTCTCTTCACCTTTTCTATATTCTACTGTATATGTATAAGCCAAGCCAGTCCTCTCGCTGCTCCCCTGAACGTTCACTGATTCTTCCGCCCAGGAGCTTGATGAATTCGTCCAGGGATGCCCCATCACACCGTTGGTCTCGATAGCCAGCGGCACGAAATCGTACCGCTGGCACAGCTCTGCGTAGCGCCGCCTCTTTCGGTCCTCTGCTGCCTGCGCTGCTGCCCCGGGAGTGGCCGCGCCGTCCAGCAGATGTGTGCTGCAGAACGTGTTGACGTAGGTAACGTCCCAGAGCAGCGACTTTCCGTGCCTCACTGGGAACACGGTAATTCCGTCCGGTCGGCTGCCGTCGTCGCGTTCCTGGCCTCGTGGCTCCAGCACCGCTGCGATTCCTGCCGACGTAAAACTGCGGCGAATGATGTTGTTCAGCGCTGAGTGGTGTGGCAGGCGGCCGGCATTTCGACTGCAGGAAAGGCTATGGTGGCCCCACCTGTCAGTCTTGGCACCGCAGCGACACCTGTGCGGCTCTTGTACTGCGGCACCAAGTCGCAACGCCACGCCGACTCGGACGGCTTCGTCTGGCAGCAGCAGGCCTAGGCTGGCGACAGGCAGCGCTGACAGCCAAGCGCCGCTGTGAGGAGCGGCCGCGGCCAGGAGACGGGCTCGGCACAGCTGGTCAGCGTAACTGAGCAGATGCTGCTGTCGGACGGAGGATGATCGGTCGTCTAAGTGGCGCTGGTTCGGTGGCTCGCTCGTGCTGAAGTCCGGGCATATGCTCACCACGAACTCCTCGATGTCTGCGACCAGAGAACAAGACCAGAGTCTGTCACCGCTTGAGCGGTGGTTAACGAGACAGACCAAGTCTCTGGTGGCTTCCAGCGAGGCGATGTGGGCAGGTAGTGCCACGTCGCTCAGCCGCCTGGCTCCGATACCTCCGTTGCGGACTGGGAGAGAAGCCTGTAACCATTGCGCATCCGAGATGGCGACGTTGCAGCATTCGCTGATGGCTGACTTCAGCTGCTCGTCGATAGCGTTCATTTGTTCTCGGGCCTGGTACACCGGCGCTGCTCTCAGCAGATATATTGCCCGCGGAACCGATGCGTACCTGCTGAGAAAAAACAGCGCCGGGTGCGAGCCGATGTTGACTGAGCGCTGGATCAGCAGGGACGTTTGTGTGTGTGTGTGTGTGTGTGTGTGTGTGTGTGTTTGTGGTGGCGCAGTTGGATGTCATTGTGGTTAACTGACAAAAATTTGCGCTCACCAAATTTGCTCCCAACTCGCCGTGTTCACCTTGCAGCCGACTATGCTTCACTCCCAGTATTGTGGTGTGTGTGTGTGTGTGTGTGTGCTTGTCAAAGTGTATGTGGGAGTAAGTGTTGGTCGTATTTCTTGTTTGTTGTGACATTGTACAGTACTTAAAGCGGTGTCATGTACGGCATTGGTCCCAACCTGGGGGTAAATTACCCCCAGACTGCAATTTCTCGGCAGTAATGGAGTGGAATTGTATCTAGTGTTTTAGTTTAGCCATATATTAGTGTTGACAACATTTTGTGAAAGATGGTAACAAGATGGTAAATTTTGTAACAAGCTGAAAAAGGTTGGGAACCACTGATGTGCAGTGTATAGTGTACACTTCACATAGATACGGTGATACAATGTAGATATAGTGTATATTGCAATGTATATACGGATAAAGTGATTCATGTGTGAGTGTACGTGTGTTTGTGTGTGTGAGGAAAAATATGTATTTATAAAACACGTGAGTATGATTTCAACTCCGAACAACAACCTACATTGTGAGAATTTAAAATTCCCTCAACCGTTGCCATGGCAACATCAAACATTAGTCAATACGCACAATACACAATTATACAGCATAATTATATATAACGTGATTTCATACTCAAGACTATTTCATGGACACCAATGCACACAATATAATAGCACTAGTACATGCAACAGAGTGTGCCTGTGCGCGAGTGTGCATCGAATATGTTGATTCTGTTTTTTCTTCATATGTGAGTCTGTGCTTGACTGCTTGTATTGTTGTATGGCAGGCTTGTTGCTCTGTTTCGGCCGTTTATCGCATGCCAAATGGTCATATCCAAGCCGTTACATTTGTTCAAGTTTGAGTGATTCACCGCCGATGCGTAATATACCATACCTTTGAACGAAAAATAGAACGTCACACTCTAATTGAACGTCACTTGGGCGAATTCTTCTCTTTTGGCAATAGTTTTGACTGACTGATATTTTTATTGGTGGAATTGTGATTACTTAACAGTAGGGTGACCTTTTGGTGCGCTAAAAATTAAGAAAAGTTGCGCTATGAAGTTGCACTTAAAATTGTGCACAAATCTCACTAAACCTCGTAAAAGGGTAGTGAAAATTACTTAAATATGAAAAACACTTTTTGTGAAGAAAATGTATACTTGTTACATTCGATAACTATTACCACAATACGTTTTGAGCACTCGCGGTTGTGCTAGGATTGCATGTTTCATGAGCTTCAACTGTCACCTCACTGGCGATTTGGATGCGCTAAAGATCACAAATAGTTGCGCTAATAAGTTGAGCTCAATGGTTCGTTAAATATCGTCCATTTTAAATAATAGGGTAATAAAATTAAACACTGAAATCACTCCTAAACATTTAACTTTGATAGTTTCACGTTTTTGTTTCTACTTAATTCATTTTGAACATTCGCTGTTGCGTTAAGATTGTGTGTTTCACATGCTTGTCTAGTCTGTCGAGTCTGTAGCACTGATGCCTGGCAGTGATATTTAAATACACAACATAATTTGACAGACTCACTGGATGTTAATTTTCTCAAATGTTCCAAGGTCTAAATGGAGTTTGCAGATAGAACATCATCTGATTATGCGGATTATTTTCAAGTACTGTTGATCTAACTAGTTGCTCTAAGGTTGCTCGAAAAGTATAAAAATTAATGTCTAATTCTATTGCACAAATGCACGTGTCTATATCAGATATTTATGTATATATTATATGTTATATGTCTGTATTGTGTCTATACATAAGTGTGTCCGTATGCGGTGCTATGCACACGCAGGATGTCTAGCACCACACAAGTACACAATGTTCACCCGCCTTCCAGGTACATGTTTACCGAGTTTATGTTGACAATACATGAACATTTGCTGCACTGTACATTTGAGACACAGAACGGCATGCCGAGAGGTTTGACGGTATGTGTGTTTGTCGGCCTTGCGTCTTAATTGCTTGTGTTAATGTGAGCAGAAGAAGGCGTTGGGACAGCAGCTGATGGACGCCGTCGCTGCTCACTTGGACTTGCTGGAGAAGGACTACTTCGGTATGATATTCACTGACCAGCACGACCCTCGCAACTGGCTACAGCTGGACAAAAGCATCAAGAAACAATTGAAAGGTACGTGCTTGTGTGGCGCTTGTGCTCACATAAATTAATATAAAAAGCTAAATTATTAATGTAATACACTCAATTCGTTTGATTAGTGGTCCTCTATCTGGATTAGTGTGGATTATGTCAGTGGTTCTAAACGTTTTTAACTTTGTTTGCTCCTTCACGGATTCTCAACACTCCCTTGGCTCCCTTGGGTTTCCATCCAAACTAATCTACTAAATTCTTCTATGACATTTATTTGGTATCATTTATTAGATATTTGGTTACTGCACTATTTGGTTACTGCAGAACAACTGCACACACAATGACCGTTGGTGCAGACAATTACTGTGTTCCGTGTGTTGAACCGGTGCACCACCGTCGGATCAAGTAGAACTATAATGAAAAGTAGGGAAGAAGATCAAATATATACTACCACATTACCACCAGTACGTTGCGTCTAATTGTGTCCAATTTGTCGTGGAGAACCTTATCTTCATGCTGTCATATCTAAGGCTGTCAAAAGTTAATAAAGTTACTTTTTCACCTAAAGGTCACTTTTTCATAAGCTACCTAAAACTGCATGAAACAGCGGTGTACGATAATTTTTAAAAAAGTTATTAGGTTACCAAAAGGTACTTTTTCATCGTTAGGTTACTTTTTTGCTTTTAGGTTACTTTTTTGCTTTTAGGTTACATTTTAGCGTCAGGTTACCTTTTGATATTTGTCTTGTTATTAAGTAAGTTTACCACGAAGTTCGGTTACTTTTTGCAGATAAGAGGTACAAAAACGGTATATATGAGGATAAAATAGGAAAAGAGATGGAATATTAGGTCTCAAGATCATGAAATTTCAAAATTTCTGCTGTTAGGATTTAGCAATTGATATTCACCTTCATATCTGTGCTACTCAATATTTACACGTTTTTGGGTACGCAGGATAGCGTCATTCCGTTTTAGGAAATGCCCACGAGCCGGAGGGTGTCGTGAGATGTTTGGAGCGTGGTATAGTACGATGTGTGAGCTCTCTATAACAGATACTGCACTGTAGCACTTGACAGTACGAATTTACTTGAACAGGAATTAGCACGTGATTTTCATGGCGTGATATAGAGCCATTTTCCACGTTTGACATTTATAAGACTGTGAGCACAGGGTGCTACATATGGGAGGACGGGGGCATTCACACATGCAGTGTTTACGCCAACGCTATTATACAAGCTCTAGTACGTGCTATTTGATAAAAAGTTCCGCTGAAACAATATATAAAACATTATTGCGACCATTACTGAAATATTTACATTTGCAATTAGTGTATTTCACTCTTGTATTATCTTTCCACTTTTAAATTACATTTTGATGGTTATGCTCCTTTTTGCGATGTTAGCCAAACAATATTTAGTCACTTTTGGTGGTTTGTTGTAAAAATGGTACCAGATCGGAGAGAGGGTGGAAAAATAGTACCAACTCGGAAAGAGAATAGAAAAGAAGGACTGGTGTAGTTTCTTCCTTCAGAACTGCAAACTGAAATTGACCTTTTTCAGGTTATTTTTACGAAGATTAGGTTATTTTAGGTTACCTTCTTATAGGTTATTAGGTGATTCTTTAGGTTCACAAACAAACCACAAACAAACCATGTATTTCCTATAGCGCACTAATCAGCAAAGGCGTGATACACATGTGATATAGCGATGCAAATGTGATAATAACATTAAAACTCATAGGTTATTTTAGGTTACTTTTTTAGGTTACTTTTTCTCGAAAATAAAGTTACTTTTTTCTGATTTTTAGGTTACTTTTTTGACAGCCCTAGTCATATCTAATCATCGTACTTTGTATCCTCACATGGTGCTATTGTAGGAAAGTGTTGACATGTTTGTCTTCCCGAATCATCTGTGTATGTTTCAATATGTGTTGGTATGGTCATCATATTGTTATCGCGGTATATCATACTTGTGTATCTTGTTGTCCGTCCAGTGCCTCGTCTGCTGATGAATATCAGTTGTATTGTTATCCGAGCTGAGCGAATTGTTGCAAGAAATTTTCCACTGAATTTTCCTTTTCCTGGACTGCAATTGTGGTTGTTCTGATTGAGGTAACTGAACAGATCAAGGTTGTTGAGGTGCATGTTTTCCCTGATGTGCTGTATCATGTGCGTTATTTATCATAGTCGTTTATCATTATATCATAGTCGTTTATCATATACTAATAATTATTAATATGTTTTAATTTATGAATTATGATGGGCCATTCAGCTGGATATATCACTTTTATAGGCATATACATGCTACGATATTGTGTGTGTTAATCAATCGTAGAAATTGTTCTCTTCAGCAAAGGCATATCTGTATGTATGTGTGTTTGTGTTTATTTTCGGTACACACATACATTCGTACAACACGTGCACTTAATTATTCATGCAAGAGTTCAGGCATGTGTGCACACATAGACATACACACACACACACACACACACACACACACACACACACACATACACATACACACACCTTGTTTGTGAGCTTTATGTCATCCCTTTCTCTGTAGCACTGTCTTTCGTCGCTCTATATTGTACATTGTACGCTTTCATCGCTGTACCGGTCACCGGCTGTGTGTGTGTGTGTGTGTGTGTGTGTGTGTGTGTGTGTGTGTTTGTGTGTGTGTGTTTGTGTGTGTGTGTGTGTGTTTGTATGACGTTGAGTGGTATGCGCTACTGCGTTCATTGTGTTGTATGCACATACACTCGCGTCCCACACACACACACACGCACACATTTGCAAACAGTTATCGTGTCACTTCTGCGTATCGTTCACACACAAAGGCTTACGAGTTTTAAGTATTATTTGTACATTGTTTGCTATGTGATCAATAGTTATCACTTCATAACTGCATTTCTTACTCGATCTAGTGGCCAGTGGTTATGGTTCTGGTGGCAAGCAGTGGGAAATTGTGCGTTTTTAAGTTCCCGCTTGTGTTTTTGGAGGTTTGAGGGCGGTTTCTCTATTGACTTATTGTCATCGTTTTTGTATGTGTGTACGTGTGTGTGTGTGTGTACGTGTGTTCCCACGGTCGTGCACACCTTTCATTCTCTGTCTGTGGTATGTTTGTGTGTGAGAGTGTGAAAGGTGTCAGTGGTTCGTGTGTGCGTGATGTGATACTCGACCGAATGTGGTCGTAATCCCGACGTCCTGTCCCTCGCTCCCTACAGTTGCGTGACATTCGGCGACATTGCGGGATAATCCTGCGAAATGTGTAGCTATCTGATTCCTGATTTTCACTCGGAAGAAGTGCTGTGCGTGTGTGTGTGTGTAGAATTCGCTTTCCTCTGTCGGCCCTAATATTTGGCACGAAGACGGATTTTGCCGGTTACACTCGTCAAAAATCCTTCACTTTCTCACTCATACTGTTCATTCAACACTAGCAAACTATTTTGCACTGGATTCTGAATGCTGAACGGTAGCACATGCAAGCACGTGTAAGAATTCGTCCCTAGATTTTCCCGGTGCTAATAGTTTGTGATCTAATTACCTAGCATGATGTGTCTGTCCGTGATTTCTTACATTTCTTACCGGTCCACTGCAGTTGGTTTCTTCCTGAAACCGAAACAGTGAAACGTGTTTCATTGTCTACTATTTTGTGTGAGTTAGTTCTCGGAGTATCTAAGTCAGGAGTTCTTAACCGGGGTGCTAGCACCCATAGTAGGTGCGAGTCCGGTTTATAAGAGGTGCCAACATTCCTGTGCCGTGCAGACAAAAAAATAATGTAACGTTTAACCAAAATAAGCTTTTTATACATACACTTTTTTCCCAAAGGACACTTTAAGCTGGACGAATGAATAGTGAATAAAAAATATTTTACGTCGTATGTTTATTTATATTTTTCATACAGCTATCAAGAATCCAGGGTGTGCGACAACTGCTGATCTGAAAAAGGGTGTCAACACTGAAAGATGTTAAGAACAACTAAGCTAAGTGGAGGTTAGCTAGCTAAGTAGCTAACTCACTGCAAAGATCGTAGTACGAGCTTAATCTGAAACCTCACCCGAACTCAATCCAAAACCTCACTGGGAGTTCAATCGTGAATTCTCAGTCCTGTGTGTGTATTTGTGTGTGTGTGTGTGTGTGTGTGTGTCAGAGTGATATCGGAGAAGCAGTGTTGTAGCTATAGGAATTATCTTCCCACTGAGGGTGCTAATTGTGTGAATAAACATGTGGCTGTGTAGTTTTCTACTGTGTCTTCTCTGGTAAGTTGATGGCATTGACCTGCCTATTTTATGCTTTTTTCATTGTCAAATTTTAAACCTAACTTCTCATCACCTCTCATGAATACGCAGTGTGATTGAGCCGTGTGTGTGTGTTTACCTGGTATAGTTGTAATTGGATTCGTGTTCTACCTTTAAATGGTGACAAATTTATGCTGGTATTGCGCGTGTGGGTGTCTGTAGAATGCCTGTCTGTGTGTGTCGTTATCTGGCTTCTCTGAGTAGAGTATATATATATATATATATATGCTACCGTATTCTACTCAGAGAAGTATGTATGTGTATGTATGCGCGTGTGTTCTGCGTGTATGTGTATTGGAAGTGTATGCTACCTGGTTTTGCGTTGTACTCGGTTATAATTCAGTTGTATTGCGTCCTGGTGCAGCTTAAACAATCTCAGCATGTCACACACACATTACATTACTTTACATTATGTAGATATGTGTAGTCATTTCACTTAGAGCAGTGGTTCTTAACCTGTGGGGAATTCCCCACTGGTGGTAATGGAAGAGTTACCAAGTGGGAAGCTAAAGGTTGGACAGAAGGACAAATGTGTGGTTTTATCAGTTCAAATTCGTTTATTTTTGCTTCTCATGACCTCTTGACATTCACTTTGATGTAACAACTGAATTTATTGAATTTGTCAGCACTGTTGTGAAAAATGAAGATATGGCCCATTAAGAAGTGGGGGATAAGCGGAAATATTTTAAGAACCCCTGACCTAAAGGGTCTCTAGGAGGCTGCACACACACACACACACATATATATATATATATATATATATATATATATATATATATATATATATATATACGCACACACACACAATCAGTCACACATAGGCATACACACAGAATAAAGATGGAGAGAGAGAGAGTAGCACACAGACACACATGTTTTTCAAGATGATTCACCATGCTTCTCAAACAAATTCAAAGAAGCGCTCTCTCACTATGAGCAGCACACACACACACACACACACACATACAGGCACAGACGTGATTGGGTATGTGTATGTGCGTGCATATGTATGTGCATATGTCTATGTATTCAAGTACTTGTCAGTTTTTCATGAAAATGTTCACATTCTAGATGTATGGTTTGTGTGTGGGTGTGTAACTGTTTGTGAGTTTGTTCTTGTTTGATTTGTGTTTGTGATATCGGCAGAGACCTAGGTGAAAATTGTATTAGTCGTGTCACAATGGGCACTGTTCAAGAAGCAATTATGTGACGCTGCAATGTGTATGCTACAACGCTGATGAACGTATGTACTTATGGCTGTCATTAAGCCGATCCATCAAGTTCTATCGACCTGCCCATCACCGAGCTCTGTGCTCTGTCTGCTACCATATGTATGCGACTGGAAATTCTGCGCGCTCAGCGAGGTACTCTCGTTGATGATGGCAGCATGTTAGAGGAAGACAAGGCCAATCAATTACGAGCTGATTAGCATGTTTGATCAATGCGGCCAGTGTGTGGTGTTGTGCCGTTGTGAACACGCTGACTATTGTCCACAAGCTCGAAGCCATTGTCGATCTATCATCGTGCGAACCTCTTGTGTGGCGTAACGTTAACAGTTTCCTTGCCTTTGTATGATTTCATATTCCTATACGGATTAATGTTCCACTTCTCTTCCATAGGATCATGACAATTCCTTACGACCTGAGTCTCAGCACAAATGAGAACTTTGTTTTAGGTAAGGTAAGGTTGTTTTGGTAAATGTGTAATGTAAGTAATGTGTATTTATATAGCGCAAATATTCATACACAGTTTCAGATGCGCTACAGATAAACAATATTTAACACAAAGAAAGAAGAACATAAGACATCATAGAAATACAGACAAACGTTATAAACACAAGACATCATATGTGTTTGATCATATGTATACATACAACATGAAAACAAATGACAAATACATTTTGATAAAATATGCACACATTTCGATCAACTATAGAATTTTTCGAAGATAACTGTTTCAGTCACAGGAAGTATGATATTGTAGTTATAAGAGTTTAGTCAGAGATTTGAGTTGCTGAATACTTCACCCTACAACATTGGATGACTTTTTGTACCGCATTTTTGTGTCACCATCTTTTATGAATCAGTCCGTTGAACTTCTTCTGTGTAGAAGTTCGGCACCTGGTTTTGCAAGCTGCATATAATTACTGCGGGCTTCTCGACCCGGTGTTCGTGTCACTGGTAAAAGCGACCTCGTTGCTGGTGCACACGCGCAACCGTCTCTCTTTCTAGCTCCTCATTCCTAACCCTGGGGTCGCGACCCTGAGTGAGGTTTTCACCTACCCTCCTTTGGGGGAGGGGCAAAATCTTGAAATACCATACATATTTTCCTTGTATACGCAAACATGTAGTGGTTGAGGGACTAAATCTTGCTTGTATTTGAGTGGAAATACAGAGCTGCTGGTAGCGCTTGTCGTGAGGCTGTCTTTGTCTGTAGTTTATAAGACTAGAACACTGGTGTGCTTTTTGCTTGTGGCAAATGCTGATGGAATGTTCCCATGGGTCGTGTGTGTGTGTGTATGTATGCTTGGCGGGGCACTTTTGCGCCACCTTGTCATTTCCTCAATACCTTGTCATTTCCTCACCATCTTGTCATTTCCGCACCATTAGTGTCATTTTGTCTGTAGTGTTCTCTCACATTGAGCTTCTATGGATGCTATCATGTGCGTGTGTGTACATGTTTTTTCGATTAATCTTGCGTCTGTCAATGGGGTGTAATTAGCAGGCGCTGATCGTAATATCGATGTGTGTATATATGTCTGTGTGTCTGTGTGTGTGTGTGTGTGTCTGTGTGTGTGTGTGTGTGTGTGTCTGTGTGTGCGTGTGTGTGTCATGATGCACACTGTCTGTTGAACCATGTTCGTATGTTCTGCTGTGTTTTCCGTTGTTTTGCTATCATGTTCTGTGTTTCTGAATACATCGTAGTTGCTTTTCTCTATGGTCGGGTCCCATCCGTTGCTGTCTCTCCTTCAATATGTATGATACACATTCTACCCGTATAATGGTCTATATATGCATCTAAATGGGTTGTTTCTTCCTATAAAACATACATATCTGTAAATGGTCACGACCTCCCAGCCATCGACCATCAAGCTACCATTTCCAAGTGGAGTGGAAGTTTGATGTGAAAGTCTGATAGGAAAATTCTCTTTTTATCGTGATCTGACGATATCTTTTTGTTTTTATTTGTTTGGTGATTTTTTCAACTGATTGTCATTGCAGTTGTTTTTGTGTTGGCGTTTGTTTTGTATATGACGCGATTTGCCGCTCTGGTAACCATGGGCACATTGTGCTGTATCTCTTTCAATGTCCTCCGCGAC
Organism: Sacculina carcini; assembly: GCA_916048095.2. Lineage (NCBI taxonomy): Eukaryota > Metazoa > Arthropoda > Thecostraca > Sacculinidae > Sacculina > Sacculina carcini. Next base: position 2,646,900 of record OU696591.1, on the reverse strand, counting down.
CACACCCACGCTTTTTAATGTACCAACCTCTCGAAGATATATTGATTTTTTTTATCATCGTCTGCAATCCAATCACCAATCAGCTGATTGGATCAATAAGGAGTCCGCTCGCGTTTTCCTTGTGTGTGTGTGTGTGTGTGCGCGCACGCGGATGAGTTTGTTTAGGTGTCATAAAGGACAAGGTGTAGTGGTAAGGATATGATTATTATGCTAATGCAGTGACGTGTGGGCGTGTCTGGTTGGTGATGTGTTGTTATTGTACCAGTAAGACATATTGATTTCAGTCGCTACCTCTGTACATTCCGAAATATTCTACCTTGTCAGGTATTCAGACACACACACACACACACGTACTCGCACACACTCACATATATTCACACACACACGGACACGTAAACACAATTTCTGAATGGCGTGAGAAATTGGACATGGTTTTTAATGCTAGCAAGTGTTACGTGATGAAATTTGGCACAAATGAATGCAGACCGTCAACATGCTATACGTTGTGCGATCACAGTCTACATACGGTCAATGTTCAACGAGACTTTGGTGTTACCATTGATCAAACACTGTCGCCGGAGAGGCATATCACAAGAGCGATGAATGCGGCCTTTAGAACGATAAATAATGTTGGAGCTAGTGATTTCTGCGATAACTTCTTTTAACTTGCGATAACGATAAAACGATAAATTTTCCCCGACCTGCGATAAACGATATAAAATTTCAAAACCGAACCTGCGATAAACGATAAAACGATAGCGATAAAGAATGCTAACTTGTGATATCAAAAGCGATAAATGATATGTACCTTTATTTAGTTGAAATATTTAAAATATAGCATACAAACTATTTTTCAAAGTGAATATTAATTATACTAGACAAAAACTGTCACTGGAACCAGTCTATGGTCTGCAAGTTATATTCCGCATCAGTCTCTCTCTCTCTCTTTCTGACTGACTCAGACTCTCCCTCTCTCCTATCCATCCTCAAGACATCATCAAGGAACTGCATGTTTCTCTTGGTGAAGACCAGCTTCTCAAACCTGTCGCTGGTCATGCATGCACGCTTGGACCTGAGGATGTCACCAGCAGTGCTGAACATGCGCTCCTCGGCAGCAGAGCTGGGCAAGGCCGTGTTGTACTTGATGAACAGCGAAATCACTTCTCCCTGTACATGCTGGGGATTTGCCCAGGCTTCACCTCTGCCATCTTGCTCCTGTGCCAGGTGACCACCTCCTTGATGAGCTCCTCAATGTTGTGCCCATCCTCCTCCATGACAGTGGGACTCTCCAGGAAGGCAAATGGGTCGTCGCTGGCTTCTTTAGATTTTTCTGTCAACATGTCCTGGTTCTGGTTGGAAGGGAGAGGGTCAGGTGTGGATGTGATGGAGGTGACGGTCTCCCTGATGAACCTCTCCTCGATGTCTTTTTCAAGGGCAGGACCACATGCTTCAACATGAAGGGGCCGTGGCTGGGGTGGGTCAAGGCTCATGGGAGAGAGCGACACACACCCTCCTACCTCGAGAACTCCAGCGAGACTGGCGCACTGCAGCTGCGAATAATAATGTAATTGACCAGCTACACACACACTTGGCAGCTCTCATATGAGGTTTTCAGGATTCACTTACAAGCTAGTGTTGGTCCTTCTAGTCTCTACCCTATAAATATTATCAGCTTGAACTGGTCTGGAAACGTCAGGCGGGCTGTTATGACTATTGCCGCCGTGCACATTTTTTTATTTTTACAAAAGTCTTTTGAACTTATAGTTTATCGTTCTTCATTGTTTGGGACTAGCGATAATTGAATGAGCGATAAATTTAGAAAACTAACGAAATAGAAACGATATTGAACGATACGAAACGATAGAAACGAATTTAGAAACGATAAAAGGTTTGACCTCAGCGGTAATTATCGTTTATCGCTCATTTTCATCGCACGCGGCAACCACTGGTCAGAGCCTCGTTTATTCACTTGTATGAAAAGACGATTTATAAATTGATTAAGAGTATAATCAGGTTGCCATTAGAATATGCTGCGGTAATATGGGCTCCGCACAAGAAAAAGTATTTGACAAGACTAGAAAAAGTGCAAAGTGTAGCGACCAAATTATTAGCAACGTTGAAAGCATTACCTTATGAGGACAGGATAGGATAGGAGTGTTTGGTTACGTGATTCAATCAGGGTAGGGTGATTCAATCAACGTCAATCGTCAATCGTCATTCAATCGTGATAGGGTGATTCAATCAACGTTCTTTAGCATAGCATTGGCAAAGACAAACTGCATAGATAATGTGTAATTTAATGTGTAATGTGAGAGAGATCGAAGACGGCACAATAAATGCCTGAGGCAGACCAGAGTGGTCAGGGATACAAAGAATGTGGTTGCCCAAATAGGTGTATCGTCATTTGGAATAGTCTGGAAAAGGATGTAGTGGAATCAAGCAATATTAGGCAATTTAAGCATAGATTAGACAAGACAGTGGGTTGGGAGACAGGACGGCCTGAGTTTTGCTCATCTCGTGCACACTTCAACTGATGAGTACAGCTGGTTAGTACACACAAACAAAAGGATTTGACTTTGATTGTTGGTGTATTGCCATTGGCAAGGAAGTGTTGTGTTGCGCTACAGTGTTGATGTGTGAGTGACTGGAGTGTGGTGCGGTGACACACACACACACACACACATACGCATACGCACACATAGGATAAGTCGTCCGCTTGATAGTATAGCCGCATTGGCACTCAGCACTCAGCACAGGTTTGTGCAGTTATTCTGGGACAGCGCCGTCGCTGACTATTTGGAGCATAAAGTGTGTGTGTGTGTGTGTGTGTGTGTGTGTGTGTGTGTGTATTTGTGTGTTATTGTTGTGAGGAATTCCCCACAGGTTACGAACCACTGGTCTAGCGCGTGCACCAAGCAAGCACTGCTTGATTGAAACACTGAATGGGCTATTGTCTCATTTTGAGCGGGCCGACCCTCAGAGCTGATAGCTTATATATAGCTGATAATCTGTAGTATTTTGAAAGATTAAATATTAGAATTACGGGAAAAAATTTGAACTTACCGTAAAACCTCGATTTGAACTACTCTCTTGACAAAACGGCACCTTGGGGAATATTTGAAAAATAGAACGGCACCTAATTGGACATCATCTTTAATTAAACATCGTTTGGATTAATTCTCTTTTGGCAATAGCTATGACTGACTAATTTTTATTAGTGATTTCGTGATTTCTAATAACACGTATTTATGTATTTTGTTAAATATATATTCGCACGTTACCTGGTTTTTCATCCACAAAATTTACCGTATCTTCTCTAAAGTATAACCAGCTAGTAAAAACAAAACAGCACCCTCTAATTGAACGTCACCATAGGGGAAGGTTTGAAAAATAGAACGGCATGCCGCTCAAATAAATGTTTTACTGTTTGTTTCCCACGATAATGTTTCCCTTATCAATGCCGTTTCGCTGGTTTCTCCATCGTCATATTGGTTCAGGTCTTCGACACATTGAATGCCTGATTGCCGTCAGGAGATCGTGGTAGATTCCTACTTGTCAAGTTAAATTTGACCTCAACACTTGCTCACCACAGGTCATTCTCGGACGACGTGAGCGTGTGTGTCTGTCTGTGGGCGAGTGTATATGCCACTCAATGGCAAACAACAGATATTTATTGTTGAGGAAATTAATATTGAAGAATTAACGGAATGGCAAAGTGACACGTGAACCCAATATGATCAGACTTATTTACCGATGAGCTGTGGCATTACGTGCACATGCACACAAACATATTTAACATCGGATTGACGTTTGTCCGATACTTATCTATCGACATTGGTTCGTCGTGAACTCCGCCGTCGTAACATTCGATATTTGTCATACTGCAATCCATATATATACCAGTTATTTGACGGTGTATTTTGTCAGAGCTCATACATTTGTATTTTGGACTCGGAATATTTGTTGATCTCGCTTATATATGTTACTTAATGCTGTGATACCCATTACTCATCCGTTATATATGCTCACATAAATTTCCTACTGTGCTCGTGGTAACCTAGCTTGTACACTGTTGTGAGTTGAATAGTTGGTGTTGTGTTATGCAGGGGAGCCGTGGGAATTCCGGTTTGTCGTGAAGTTCTACCCGCTTGATCCGAGCCAGTTGCAGGAGGATGTGACGCGCTATCTCTTGTGTCTACAAATTCGCAACGATATTGTCACATACAAGTAATCTTTTTTCTATTAACTTGTCTGCCTCCGTTCTTGAATTTGCGTCTGGTGTGTGATTTGTGACGAACAGTGTTAGCCGAATGTGGTGGAATAGTGCTTTTGTAATGAGTTTACTTAATAGTTCACCAAATCTCTTAGACAATTGCTACTATTTAACGATCGAACCATGTATTCTAGATTGTAAATTCCCGCGACTGGTTCCGAACCCGCGACCGTTCACTTTGTCCACGTGCGTGTAGCACCACTCCACATCGCTCGGCCACCGCGCCATCATTTCAACGCGGCTTATTTGTGCATTTTGTCAGACTGCCGTGCTCGTTTGTCACACACGCTCTGCTCGGCTCGTACATGGTGCAGGCCGAATGCGGCGATTTCGACGCGCACGAGCACGGCGCCGGCTATTTGTCTGGCTTTCGGCTGGCTCCGTCGCAAACTGCCGAGCTGGAGGACAAGGTGGCGCAGTTGCACAAGACACTCAAGTGAGTCGCGCAGTCAGTCAGTCACTTGCTATTGCTGTCTATGGCCGAACGAGGCTCATTCTTGCACGAAAACTGTAGCTCTGTACTTGAAATGTCCATCCCTGATAATATATTGATATAGTATATACATATTTTAACTAATTTATTAGTATATTATTATGGTAATGATGATAATGATGATATTGGTGCTGATGATGACAGGGGACAGACGCCGTCGCAGGCTGAGCTGCACTATCTGGAGAATGCCAAAAAGTTGGCCATGTACGGTGTCGATGTTCACGCGGCCAAAGACTCTGAGAACATTGACATCACGCTGGGAGTGTGTGCGTCCGGTCTGCTAGTCTACCGCGACAAGTCTGTACCACTCACGCCCTCTGCCTCCGTGTGTTTTTATCGCTCTCTCTTTCTCAGTGTTCTTCCCGTGTCATTGGACATTGCTCTCTTCGCCTCGTTATTATTTTTATTATTATTGTTATTAATTGCAGGCACATATATTGGCATGATATGAGACTATTACCACCATGCGGTGGCCCCACGTACAGGAAGCACACACAAAATATAGATAGTTTGAGAAAAACGAGCTTAGTATGTGAACTCCATACTATAAGTCCAATTCACAAAGGAATTCACACACACCTTGTTCATTTTTTCAATACTAACGTATGTGTGTATGTGTACTTTTGTGTGCGGACCACTCTAGACTGCGTATCAATCGGTTCGCGTGGCCCAAAATTCTCAAAATCTCCTACAAGCGTCATCATTTCTACGTGAAAATTCGGCCGGGCGAGTTTGAGCGGCACCTCACCACCATCGGCTTCAAGCTGGCCAGCCATCGCTGCGCCAAAAAACTGTGGAAGACCTGTGTGGAACATCACACGTTCTTCCGGTGAGTCAGCGATTTCAGTTGGTCTCACAATTTGATTGGCTGTATTTCTGTCTCTGTCTGTCTGCGTGTGTTTTCGACTAGTGGTCATTTACAGGTTAATGACTTCAACGCTCGTATGTTCTGCCCTTCATTTGTCATAATGTTCCTTGATTTAATGTGTTATCTGACAATATATAAAATCATTCTGAATGTATGTAAATGTATAAATCTGTAATATCTTCTGGTCGATAATGTCTGGTATTATTTTCCATTCATTAATGGGCACCTATCAGGGAAACTGTTTTTTCGCTTACTTTTAGCTCCACTTCTTATACACTGTTTTTATTCAACCTTTTCGACGTTGCTAATCTAAAAATAGTTGCATTTTGAATTTATTCAGTTCATTTTTTGTTCACTTTATCAGCCAAAAACCTGGCAAACTCTCGTGTGTGTGTGTGTGTGTGTGTGTGTGTGTCTGTGTGTGGGTAGTTTGATGTCGCCTGACGTGCCAGCGCGTGAGAGTCGAGGCACGATGCCGCGACTTGGCTCACGTTTCCGCTACTCGGGCCGCACCCAGTATCAGACGCGCATGCAGACACTGGCCGCCGCTCGCTCGGTGTCGGCCGCCGGAGCTTCGACGCTGCCTTCGCAATTTCGCCGCGCACAAAGTGGCCGCGCCGTAGCCAGCCGCAGTATGGATCGTGAGTGACTTGGAACATGCACAGAAAGAAAGAGCGCAGGCATTTATTTTGTGTTTATGTTTTTTTCCTCAACCCTCTCTCCCCTCTCTCCCCCTAGTGGCTTAAAATAAATAATTTATCTATAAAATTGTGTAGAGGAAAATTTGTCAAGCAATTGGTTTTTATTAGTTGTACGATATTATTAGTATTGTTAATTATTTTTAATCTTAGGCAAATCCAGTGACATGGTATGAGTGCAAACACTATTACCGCCATACGGCCGCATGTACCGGAACAACCCAAAATATATATATAGTTTGAGAAATACGAACTAGGTCAGTATGTGAGCCCAAGCGAAACCCAAAACCTTAACCATAAGATACATAACAAAAGTGAGTTGTAATTCAATCTCCCACTCCATCTTCAACGCTTTGTTGCAGCTCTCAGTTCCGGCGCCCCGTCGTCGTTGGTGATGGGCGGCGGCGGTGACACGCGCAGTCTCGTCGGCCACGCTAGCAACAGTGGTGGCGGTCGTGTGGCCGCCTCGCCATCACTACACTCCACAACGACGGCCAGTGCTGATCTGATGCCGTCGTCGTTCAGCTCGGCTCGTGAGAATTTCGGCGCCGCCACCGTCACAACGCCAACGTCGCCAGCGGTTAATTTCACCAATGGACTCAAAGATCGGGTACTCAAAGCCGTCTTCCAGCTGCCTTTCTGCCTGCTTTCTCTTTCGTTCCTTTCTCATTGTAATTGTTCGCTTTGTGTTTTATTCTCCGGTTTTTGGTGTATTAAATTGTTATATTGTTATATTTGAACCTTTACACGCCTTTTGCCTTTCTCTGCCTTATGTATTGCTCGGCTGATTTTTTCAACATACAGTGAACTCTTCAAATTGCGGACCTCCAAGTAGCGTAATTCTCTGAATAGCAGAATACTTAGTTGGTCCCGATCAAAGGCCTATCAATATGTGTTAATATGTGTCAATTACTCCTCTGTTGGTTCTCTCTCATATAGAACGAGGGGTTGTGCGTGATTCTTGAATGAAGATGTGTGGAATATATTGACCACATCTTGTCGACCGACAACAGCTGACTGTGGCAGGCTGGTTGGTATACACTAGTGACTTATTTGGGCCGGCAATAGGCATAGGCATATCTACTGGCATATTATTAGGCATAGGCAAACTAGACGGCCGCCTAGGACCTAGACAATTCCGATTACTGTAGCAGCGGAGACTATTGATATGTCCAATATTGATGAAACCGGTCTCTCCTGCAAATTGCAGCATCCCTAAACCATGACGAGGAGAGCGCCGCACAGCTTAATGTTCTGTGATAATAAAAATGTTGGTGGGATTATATGAGAAAGGTGCAAACTAGTAAATAATTAGGGTATAGTTTATGACAAATGAACAATTCACAATGAGAAAAGGGTTGATTAGCTTTACTGCAGAGCACACCTCCAAATAGCGAAATATTGTCTTCGTCCCTTCGAGTCCGCTATTAGGATGGTCGACTGTAATTTTTTTTATTTCCCACAGAAATCATCGTTCTTACAGTCAGTCTTTCACCCCCGCTTAATAATCCCTGGTATAACTGGTTGTTTCACATAGTGTGTGTGTGTGTGTGTGTGTGTGTGTGTGTGTGTGTGTGTGTGTGTGTGTGTGTGTGTGTGTGTGTGTGTGTGTGTGTGTCGGCGTGTATTCTACGTGGGTCATGCACTTGATTGTTTTTCACCAATTGAATGCCACGCTGCAGAAATGGATGTCGGTTGACTGGCAATTTAGATAAAAAGAACACCGATTTTACCAAGGAAAATCATATATTGAGACCACCAAAAAGTACACCGAGTGAATTGTAAATCAAAAATCGCTAGAATGTTGTACTAATAGTCTGAAAGTAGTGTGTAACAGACGAGAGGTTCATTCCTGAAGGTGCCGTCATACCAGGTATGACAATTGCTTTATGGAGCCGTGAGTTCGGCCCGAAACACGGATCTAGACAGTAGTGATGGCAATTATAGCCGCTGCCGCCATTCATCTCCTCGCTCTGTCTTCACAACTTGAGATTACGGCGAAATGTAGATCATTCAGATTTGCACAACGCTGTTGTTAGATAGACGACAAGTGACGCAGAGCTCGAAATATAACCGTCAATATTCAACACGGCCCAGTCTGCCCGCTTCTTCATTTTGGTCAGTTTTCGTGAGACGTTTCGGTGACCACGTCTTGAATCACGCTCGCCACAATGTGTCTTGCTTTGTCGATGGTATTGAATTTCGGCCAGACTACGTTTCAGCAGCTGAATCACACGATTGTCGGATATGATCTTGATGCACACCGACACTTTGTTCATCATCATCACCTTCATACATTCGGTGCATTTGTTGAGCGTTGAAATCAAGGTAGTGAAGGTTGATTCCTTGTTATTCTTCGAAGATGCAAGTCTGCACTGTGTGTGTGTGTGTGTTTTTCTTGTGTTTTTTTCGACACACAAATATATTTACAAGCGTGTACACATATGAACAACACTACAATACAATGGAGGCGGCCTTGCCACGAATGACGGCCAGGCTTATTCGCTGCCGAAGCCAGGCCGTCTCTCGCGGCTTCCCTGAACGCTCACTTATTCTGCCGCCCAGGAGCTTGACGAAGTCGTCCAGAGGCGCCCCCATCACGCCGGTGGTCTCGATAGCCAGCGGCACGAAATCGTACCGCTGACACAGTTCTGCGTAGCGCCGCCGCTTTCGGTCTTCCGCCGCCTGCGCTGCTGCCCCGGGAGTGACCGCGCCGTCCATCAGATGTGTTTCACAGAACATGTTGACGTAGGTCACGTCCCAGAGCAGTGACTTTCCGTGCCTCACTGGGAACACGGTAATTCCGCCCGGTCGGCGGCCGTCGCCGCGGTCCACGCCTCGTGGCTCCAGCACCGCGGCGATTCCTGCCGACGCCAAACTGCGGCGAATGATGTGTGTTTGTGATGTTATTTGTATGTCTTCTTGTTTGGCACATTTCTGTATCCGGGTGCATCTGTGTGTTATGTATATTGTTTGCCTCTAATTTTCAAATGATTGTATTCATGCCTGTGTATGTGTGTATACGTCTGCATGTGTGGGTGTATGTGTGTGTGCGCACTTTTGAGACCTTTCGGTGAAAGCGCGGTATATATGTTTCAATGTACTGTACTGTGTGTGTGTGTGTGTGTGTGTGTGTGTGTGTGTGCCTGTGTTTGCAGAAGCCCATTGGCGGGGTGGCAGTGTTGCCGTCTGTGGATTTCACCAGGGCAAATCGCCGACAACCTGCCGTCCCTCCTGACACGGTAGACTTTTGCACTCTGTTTCCCATCTGTTATTTCCCTCTCTCTCTCCCTCTGTGTGTGTGTGTGTGTGTGTGTGTGTCCAGTTTTTGCTAACCAACACAGACGTTATCCTGTTGATATACTAGTTGCGTGTCTGCCGTTTATTTGTGCGCCCAATTTAGCTCGGCTTCGGTACAAAGGCGTTTTTTGTTGTGTGTGTGTGTGTGTGTATTCGGTTGGACGCTCATTTTTGTTGTTTGTTGTGTGTTGGTTGTGTTTGCCTCGCGAAATTCTGTTGTTGTTTTCGTCTGCAATTAACCGTAATCGTTGTCGTTTCAGCCGTCATCAGAGCTGGCGGTTTCTCACTCGCTGTTCACGTTTTATTTTTGCTTTTCGTCGCGCATGCGTTTTTGTGTTGTTTGACGCCAGCTCTGACTGCATGCCCCGTGTGTTGTTACGCTGCACGTTTGTGTGTGTGTGTGTGTGTGTGTGTGCGTGCGTGTGTGTGTGTGTGTGTATGTGTGGGCAGTCCTTTGATGATGCGCCTCACGCACCGTCCAACGGCTATCATCACAACGGCATCGCTTCTTCGCCGCCGCCAGCGTTGTCATCGCTCAGTCATGATCAACAACAGCAGCAGCACTCACAAGGTACGTCGGAAGGGCCGCCGCTGGTGCGTCCTGTCTCGCTGCAGGTGCGTGCCGGTCGGGCGGCCGCTTCGCCGGCCGTCACAGCGCTGCGTCTCGATGCGTACGACGCCGAGCCGGCGCGGCGTGCTGCCAACGACAGCGGAAGCAGCGGCGGCGGTGGTTTGATCGCCAGCTACGACAGAGAACCGGCGCGACGTCTCGGCTCGCCGGCCGGCAGTGTGGCGTCGTCGCGTCTCAACAGCTCGCTGGATCGGTCACGCGAATCGCCGGCGGCCACTGGTGCGTCGCGTTTCGCCTCATACGACCGCGAACCGACACGCCTGGCGTCGCCGTCGGGCGGTATCGGCGGCGGCACGTTTCACGGCGAGCCGGTGAAACGTGGCGGCGGCGGCTCAAGTTTGTCGCCGGCGCAGGAGCCGAGGAGTGTGGCAGGCAGCGGCGGGGCACGTTTCGGCTCAGCCGGCTCGGCGTTCAATCGCTACCAATCAGGACCGGCTGGCCAGCAACAACAGCAACCGCCGGCGGCCGTTAATAGACGCTCACTGGCTCTGGCGCTAAGCGAGCCGCTGGCGTCGGACGCATGCCAGCCTGCCGCCTCATCTGTCACGCCCAGCACCGACGCGGTCGGCGGTCGTGTGGTCTCTCCAGCGGCTGCCGGTGATAGCGGTACAGGCGCCGGTGATAAGGATACCAGTGGCGGCGAGTTGTCGCGCAAATCGCGGCCGGGCAGCGGGTTTTTCGCGCGTTTCGGACGCAAGAAGAGTGGATCGGTGTCGGAGAGTGCGTCGAGTGCGGCCGCTTCGTCACCCAGACATGCGACGGCTGGCTCACCGACAGCCTCACCGAATGCCAAGAGCGACAAGAAAGCAGCCACCAGCAAGGGTCGCAACAAAAAGAAATCCAGCAAATGTTCCGGCGGCAGCGCATCGCTGGTCACGCATCCCGATCTGAACAGCACGCTGGAGTCGGAGGAAGTGGCGGCGCTGACAGGAAGCGGCGCAATAGATCAACGCAAGCGCTCGACGAAAAAGCACAAGCAGCGGCCGTCGTCCAAGCGGTCGGCACTGAACACTTCAACAACGACGGCCACATCCTCGTCGACGGGCTCGTCGTCCGACTCAGATAGTGACAGCAGCGATGACGGAGAATCGTCCTCTTCGTCCTCGTCCTCTTCGTCGTCGGCCGCTTCTCGACGCTCCGACGATCTGGACGAATCGTTTGCCGACGATGTGTGTGTCAACACCGACGCGACCATCGAGCAACTTCGGCGTCAGCGCGCGGCGGCCGGCGGCGGCGGCAAGACACACGGTGCTACCGTGCTCAAGACGACCACCAAGAAGACACTGGTGCGCGACGCCGACGGTCTCACCGAGGACACGGTGACGGCATTCGAGGACCTCAACGCCGGCACGGTGGTGCTGGAGCGGTCGCTCAACAAGGTGTGTCCGCTGGTTCCATGCTAGGTTCCATTTGGCTCATGGAAGATTCATGCTGGCTCCATGCCAGCTCTATGCTGATTTCATGCTAGATCCAAGCTGGATTTATGATAACGCTGGAAGTGATTCCCAGTTTATTGATAGTTTCATACTATATCATAGTGTTTGTTCCATACTATATTCACGGACTAGTTGAATGAATATTGGCTCCGCGTCAGAGTCATGCGTGATCGGATAGGCTCTGATTGGCTCTTATATTTGTTCCATGCTCTCACAATAGTCACATATCGACTATATGCAAGGGTTCATGCTAATTGTATAGACAGTGAATGCACATGCAAATGCACATGGCCAGGCTCAGGTAAATCTAAAGGTGGATATTCACGTGGGCAGTTAAGCATTCACACAAACAAGTGTGCGACGACTACGCTTCAGTGAGTAAAACATTACAATATGTGGGTATGTGTATTCTCCACGACGTCGAATCCCCGGTAAGTGAAACTTCGGTAAGTGCCACTATGTGTGTGTGTGTGTGTGTGTGTGTGTGTGTGTGTGTATGGCAGGGTGTCTGTATTGGCAATAGAGTCGATGTTTTATATAATATTATGTTGTATTTGCACATTTTTCCGTAGGCTGCATGGTGGCGATTTGAATGGTTTTTTGGAGACAGTTACTCCTTGACTTCACTTGAGCGCGTCTGTACATGTATATCCTCTATATGTTTAGCTCAGTTCAAAACAATATATTGTCAAACGCTTCTATATAAGAATTAAGCATTGAATAACACATTACTCCGGCTACAGCCCATCCAGTTATAGCTCTCAGACGGACACAGTTCAGCATCAATTCTCAACTAGACCGTAGTGTAACACAAAACATGACCACACAGACACAATACAACATGGACACAAACATTAACAATGCACAAGATCACCTCAATCCAAACTCACACACTCGCACAAACTATCTCGCACACCGAAAAATGGACCATTAGAAACAACAATTTTATTCGTTCTCTTTCACAAACAAACAGTACATTATACAAACAACACATGCGATTTTCAATTTAAAATTTACATAAATATGATTGTGTGTGTGTGTGTGTGGTCAGACGGATGGCGGCGATGAGAAGGCACCTCATGTACTCAACACGACGGTGACCACTCGCACGGCGCAGATGCACGAAAACAAACACCAACCGGACACCAACTGGGGACAGGTCCTATCATTGCACACACACACACAAACATGGACTGTACACACGCACACACGTGTACGTATGTTCTTGTTGTTTGCGTAAGGGAGCCCAACGCATGCTAAACTGTCTCGTAGACGCAGCTGCCGTTGTTGGTCTAGTGGTCAACACGACCAAAACTCACGTGATAACGGTACCCGCCAACCTGTGACCATCACCTGCCGTGACACGGTTGGTCGACATATTTTGCTCCCAGGATGTGAATATTTCGTCTATCTCGGAGAGTCTGTTCCCAACGTTCGAGCAGACCTCAGGCGACGACGCAGCAAGGCGTGGCCAGCTTACCGCTCAATTAGAAATGTTCGAAAATCATAGACACTGTCTGGAACCATGAAGATATGACTGTTTTCGGCGGTGATCGAGACAGTGTTAAAGGTTAAAAGAAGAAAGGCCTAAGTGGCACCTGCTACACGGGAAGAAGCCGAAGCTTATGAACACAGTCGTGTCCCGTGCAGCTCGCTGTCACCGCAGAACCGACCCTCTCCACGCTATGGCGCCACAAGGAAGTAAGACGTATTAGAGAGGGCCACCTCCCCAGAATGCATGACACAACACATGACTGATATCTGCTACCATCATTTTCTGCTGGGTGGACAGGGGCTGTGGGATTGTAGAATTCGCCCAATGAAATTCTGCTCCGCCGGGTTTCGAACCACAGACCTCCCGTTTGTGAGGCGGGTGTGCTAACAACTGCACCACGGAGTCCATAAATTCATTATTTTGTGTGTTATTTTATAACGGTGAGACCTGAACGCTGAATCAGACGCTTGAGTGTGAGATCGACGCTGCGCACTCTGCCCTTCTGCGTGCTACCCTGGGCATTAAATGGTACGACCGTGTGAGCAATGTCATGCTCCAACATCCTGCAAAACTCCAGCGGTATGGTGCTCATCTAAATAGGAGACGTCTGAGCTTAGCGGGACACGCCATCCGAGCCGAACATCGGTGTCCTGAGCCACTGCAAAACGTGCTGCTGTAGAATCACGACGGTGCTCGTCGACACGGGCAGGCCAACACCTCGCAATACATCAACCGTCTCCTGGAGGATGCCGGGGCTGCTGATCAACTCGGCGGCACACAATTCATGCGCGCACATGCGCTGAAGCGTGCGTTCCGACGCTCCCACAACGACCATCATTTGTTGTGTATGTAGGCGTGTCTCTCTATACATGTGTGTGTGTATGTGTGTAAATTTACCCTCGTGTGTTTGTGAATCCTTGTGAGCCTGTGTTCACGTATGTTTTTGTGGATGTGTTGTATATGTGTGTGTGTGTGTGTGTGTGTGTGTGTGTGTTTCAGATGAAGGAGAAGACATTCTCGGCCACCACTACGACCAGCGCCACACACCAGGAGCAGACGGTGCTCACACAGGAGGTTCAAAAAACACGCACGCTCATCGCCCCCACTGCTGCCCTAGAACGGGGGGATGGTGGGGCTGGCACTGCCCCCTCGCCCGATGACACTCGCTCTCCTGACGCTAAGGTATGTGTGTGTGTGTGTGTGTGTTTGATGTACGTGTGTGTACAATTTTTGGGTCTGTTTTCCTTCTCGGTCTATTTTTTACCTGTTATTTTTGTTTTTTATGATATTTGTGTTTCTTGTTTTTAACTTGTTTTTTCTCTTATTCTATCTTTGTATTCTTGTATATTTTCTTTCTTTTTTTATTCAGTTTTTTTCGTGTGCGTGTATGTTATTACTGAAACTACGTATATTACTGATAAAGTTCAACCCACATTTTTATGTACGCTCGTACAAAACGCACACACACACATATATATACATATATGTATATATATATATATATATATATATATATATATATATATATATATATATATATATATATATATATATTAAGTTCTCGACATATATGAAGAGAGAAAAGAAAACACAAATGACTGCCACTTTAGTCAAACGTTTCGGTCAGACAGATCAGTGATTCAAAAATCAACCGTTTGACTAAAGTGGCAGTCATTTGTGTTTTCTTTACTGTCTTCATATATATATATATATTCACTTACACATGCGCATCGACACATGCAAACTCAGTCGAAATCAGCCAATTCGAGAGCGCCTATTGGTGGCTATGCGAGCTGTTACCGCGGCGGCGGTAGTTTATCGACTGACAGCTCGCCGAGTGTCAAGGCCGACCGGCCGATGCTGGCGTCATCTGGCGGCGAATTTGGTAACAAATTGTCGTCGTCGGCTGGCCCGCACTGGCGTACGGCCAGTGTGGGCAGTCGGTCTGTGTTTGCGCCGGCCGCCACCGGGGGCGCTAGCGTCGCTCCAGTGTCTCGCTCGGCCTTGACAATGGCTGGCCGTACTCAGGTGACGGCAACAAAGAGGACGCGGGATTAAGAAAGAGCGGTGGTGCTTGGGGCTTTGGCTGCTTTCACCTCTTTGCACTGTGTGTGTGTGTGTGTTTGAATGAGCGCGTCATATACTGAGGTATGGGCTTGCTGTGTTGCACCATACACAGGTATGGGGCGAAGGTTGCATTCCACCATACACTGAAGTATGATTATACACCATAAACTGAGTTATGGAGCGAAGGTTGCATTCCGGTATACACTGAGGTATGAGCCGGGAATTATGCACCATACACTGGGCTGTCGGTTAGTTATATTGCACCATACACTGGGGTATGAGGCAGAGGTTGCATTCCACCATACACCGAGGTATGAGCCGGGAATTATGCACCATACACTGGGCTATCGGTTAGTTATATTGCACCATACACTGGGGTATAAGGCAGAGGTTGCATTCCACCATACACCGAGGTATGAGGCGGGGATTATGCACCATACGCCATTCTATACGCAACCATGCGGGTGCCGTGAATTCACGCGAACATAGCCTTCTTCATCGCTATGTTCAAATGCGTAATTAAAATTAAACATTAGTGTCGGAAAATGCGCTTGTGTGTATCGCTTTTGCATGGTGATGTGTCAATGTGTGTGGTGTCAGTACGGTGGTGACTATGGTGGATGGTGTAAAAACACCATCATCCAATCACCACACCATCATCACCACGCTGTTTCGGCAGCGGCCATCTCTGATGATGGTGATGATGATGATGACAATGATGATATAAGTGACCGCAGTCTTCTGGATACAACGCGCGAGTACAATTTATCAGAGGTGTGTGTGTGTGTCTGTTTGTTGTGTGTGTGTGTGTGTGTCTGTTTGTTGTGTGTCTGTTTGTTGTGTGTGTGTGTGTGTGTGTGTCTGTTTGTTGTGTGTGTGTGTCTGTTTGTTGTGTGTGTGTGTGTGTGTGTTTGTGTCTGTTTGTTGTGTGTGTGTGTGTGTCTGCCTCTATGTGCGTCTGTTGTGTGTGTGTGTGTGTGTGTGTGTGTATGTGTGTATGTCTGTCTGTTGTATGTTGTGTCTGTCTGTCTGTTTTATGTTGTGTGTGTGTGTGTGTGTCTGTGTGTGTCTGTCTGGTTTGTGTATGTGTCGTGTCATTTGATAATTATTTTCACGGCTGCTTTTCCAGCGTATGTGCTGCTTAATTTGGCTTCGTGTCGTCTTTTTTGTCGCCAGTCATGTGTGTGTGTGTCTGTGTGTGTCTTATTTTGTCAGTTGGTTTTGTAGCATTTCATTTGAGTGCATATTTTTTTCTGCCGGCTTCGAGCATCACCAGTGCTCGCTGTGGTGATTTGTATGTGCGTTGTGTTTGGCGTCTCGTTATCTCGTTCTCTTTGCGTGTTATGACTTCTGTTGTTTGTGTGGTCTCATTTTGTTTGCTTTTTCGCTTCGCTTCATCATGCTTGTGCACAGTGTATGTGTGTGTGGGTGTGTGTTTGTGACTGATGTACTTGCTGTTTCGTTTTCGGCATGTCACTCAATTGCTTGACACCAATCAAATCGTACATGCATGTCATCACTGGAAATTGGGGCTCCTGCAATTGAGAGCAGTTCGCGCTTAAAATTATTTCAGTGCTGTTAAATTTAATTCTATTCAATTTAATTTAAATTGTGATTTCAGTTGAAGTCAGATAATCAATCAGATTGATATATTTTGTCAATTTTGCGAGATGAATTTGTACCGTACAATTGTTATGAACTTGTTATGACATGCATAAATGTATGTATGTGTGTATGTGCGTGTGTGGGGGTGTAGTCTAGTTTGGGACAGGGGGTTATCACGCCTGGTAACGCCACCGTGTGTCCGCCTGCTGCCAATGCTACCGTGGTATCTCCTACCACTACCAGCACCGGCTCAACGCAGAATATCAGCACTGCCAGCAACAGCGACATCTCAGCCAGACAACTACAAGCTGCCACCAGTGACACTCAGGTTTATCCATGTTTCTCTGTGTTTGCGCATGTTTCTATCACATTATTAATTAATAATTACAGGCAAATCCAGTGGCATGGGAAGAGTGCAAGTGCACTATTACCACCACCCTGCGGTGGCCTCATGTACTGGAAGCGCCCGAAAGATGTAGAGAAAAAGAGAATTGGAAAAAAAGAATATGTTTTAGTCAGGAAGATGAAAGCTAGTGAATATAAAAGCTAAAGATTCAAATGAAATCAACGATGAATTCAAATAAAATTATCAAGCCAAAAGGCTCATATAATGTGTATATATACACTCGTTCCACACAATGATTCACATAATCTAGTGAGATGCATCATATATAGTGAGATTGGTCGGAATTAATGTTGACATTTTCATTATCTGTGGCTCTGCAATATTTGACTGAGGAAGTGTTTGATGGGAGACAGCATTCCAATGAGTCGTGGGAGGCACTGTACGTAATAATGGTCTACAATTGCAGCTTGCGAATTCACCATTCTTAATTGCATTTCATTTCGAACACGCAAAAACACAAGCCACTGTTTAAACACGAATTGCTGAAGAAGTCTACATGGCATGTATGCATATCGACATGGTGCTGTTGAAATCCCAAACGTTTCCTGTGCGTTCAAGAACGATACGCATACACGTGTGTGTGTGTGTGTGTTTGTGTGTGTGTGTGTGTGTGTGTTGTAGCTGGAATTGGAGGGTGAAATAGTGAGTAGTCAAACTGTAACAAGTCGACAGCGCACTGTTGAAACTGTCACGGTCAGTTGCTGACACACACACACACACACACACAAACGTACATACATACACACATATAATGTGGTCATAATAGTATGTGCAGCATTTCTGTTATTTGTGTTCAAATAATGTATTGAATATTTCCTATTTATTACTTTTAATATTCTTCTTAAAACATTATAAGATACCTGTGTGTCAGCCCATACTGAGGTTGTCATTGGATATTACAACTGGATGTATCCGTGTGTTGCTCCTCCTTTCTCTATCAACTATTCGCTCTCCACATTTCTCTATTATACTCTTTTCATCCACAATTCTGTCTTCGTATTTTTCCTCCACCTCCACCTTTTTATTTCTGCCTTTTCAACGTCCTTTTTCTATGTTCCTCCCTGCTTCTCTGTCTGTCTGTCTGTCTGTGTGACGGACGCACGGACGAACAGTACAAGACCGAGAAGGACGGCGTGATGGAGACGCGTGTCGAGCAAAAGATCACCATTCAGTCGGACGGTGATCCCATTGATCACGATCTGGCGCTGCGAGACGCCATTCAGGAGGCGACCCACATGAATCCCGACATGACCGTCGAGAAAATCGAAATTCAACAGCAAAACAGCAGCAGTAACAATAACAACAACAACAACGCGACCACCACCGCGGCGCACTAACTCTCTCTCTCTCTCTCTCACTCACACACTCTTTCTTTATATCACCGTGTACTCTCGTCCTCTTCACATCACTTGCACTCAAATACACACTCAAATACAAACACATTGATGCGCGTGTCTGTGTGCTTACATCGTTTTATTGGTGTGTGTGTCTCAAGTGTCTTGCAGAGAGAGAGAGAGAATGGATAGAGTGGAGGATGGTATTGCGGTTTTGTGTACTGTTGACATTAGACAGGCTGGCGCTCATTTAATGCTTGTGTTTTACTCTTGAATTACTTATACGAGGCGTACGTGTGTGTGTGTGTGTGTGTATGTGTTTGTGTGTTTGCGCGCATTTATTTCAATTTAGTTATCATTATTATCGGAATGATTTTGGTTCGCGTGAGCATAGCATTTTTTTATGTGTGTGAATGTGTGTGTCTTGGATTGTTCCATAATCCTGTAGCATGGTTTGGTTTTAACACAAGCTCTTATTTGGTATTTCATCGACGATCCAAGTGTGTGTGTATGTGTATGTCTGTGTGTGTGGTGGTGGTGGACTAGAATATGGAATGTGTGTGTGTGTGTGCTTGGAGAATGAAGTTGTGGTCGCTAGCAGTAATTATGGAGTTTCTCACTTCTGTTTTGCGCAAGACAACACGTGGTTTCAACAATTGCACCTTGATTTGACTTCGTATCCCATTATCTATCACCGTGTGAGAATCATGTATTGTGACGATTTAACGCGCTCGAAATTAAGCGAGATTTCTAATGGTGTTCACGTTGAATTCGGCTGATTCACACTATCATTATTTTCACTGTCACTTTGCCCATTATCTGCGCAAATCCGTTGTTTCCTCACCATCTGATATGTTTATCGTCCGAATATAAATGCATTTATGACGCTCTCGTGTCGACTAGCTCTGATGATGATTTCGCCATAGTCAGCTGACTAGTATCTAAAACATCAAGGAGTATAGTTATGCTAGGATTAGAATTCGAGGTGCAAATTAAATGATGTTATTTTCCGAACACATTGTGATATTTCAACTCGATTAGCTAGGGGTGCCGATTGTGCTTCTTAATGTGTCGACTTCTATAATGTCTATGGTCTTCTCCATTTGTGATATTCAAATATTTTTGAAATTGAAAAGTAGCGCACCAGTGGTGCGTTCCAGCAAGAAGAGCAAATGCAAACCTCTGATAATAGCGTGCTTGGCTGGAATCACGTTGGTGTACATCATTTATTGTGTAGTTAACAACATCATTTATTAGTAGAATAGCGCAACTTAATCATCACAATGCACGTAAAACTTCACAGCATGTGTTTTCTAATGCAACTAACAACCCTGTAGGAACTTCACCTTGTGATAACGTTTGTTCGCCAACGAACGATATCTTGGGTACTCTCAAAACGCGTAGGCAACGAAAACAACAACCAATCTGAACCACGGCCGGCATTATATAATGATTTGCACCTACAATGAAAGTTGGTTGGTTTTTTTGTACGTACCATTGCTCTACATTGACCGGACAAGACCAAGTATCCAATTCACTTTTTCGCGCCATTCAATAATCAATTCAATAATCAATAATCAATTCAAAAGTCGCACTAGATTTGTACATCAACCTAACAACCCAGCGAGCCCTGGCGACACACAGTTTAAGCTGTAAAGCATTCAACGCTCAATGCAACCCCTCCCACATAAAGCTCAGAAAAAAAGCTCCGTGTCATACAAATAACATAACATCACCGTAAAACCAATGCACCATTTTGACCGAAGCGACACAATTGCAATTGCCTCAACATGACACATCTCACGTTCATCTTGATCACATCTGCAATTCTTCATTGATCTCAAGCCGGTCGGGGGCGGTCATCAGATATCAGAGCATCTCGGTCACGACGCTCCACTGCCGCTCACTCCAGCGACATTGCGTAGACGGGATTCTCAATGACAGGCGCACTGTCATCGCTCATACGCCAGTGTAAAAACATACGCCTAACTCACACACAGACACACACTCACTTTTCAAGAGAATGTGCACAGAGGATACTCATAAAACTAATGAAGATATGTTGTCGAGAAGAAATAAAAAAATAAGGTTCTCCGATTAGAAGTGTATAAAAACTGGAATTAATTAGATGGTAGAATATTTGAAATGGTCATCATGAAAAATTCAAACAAAACTAGAAGTCAAAAATCAATGACGCATTGTTTCTACATGTGAATATGAATATGAATAACTCAACAAGTGAAAATGTTGGATAAATAACTTTGGTAAATTCAACATCTGGGTACAGTGTATACCTTTTCCAGGTAACCTATTTGCTTTATACGTCCAAGCGTATATCCATATGCGTGTGTGTGTTTGTGTGTGCATATACTGACTGTATACGCCGTCGCCATAGGAACACACCCAGGACGAGCAGAAACACAACGACCAATAGCAGCACAGTGACCAGTGATGGCACCAGATATCTGGCCGCTGATTGGCTGCTGCTCGACCAATCAGCGCCGCCGCCTACAAAAGTGCCGCACCGCACACCAACGAACCCGGCGGCACAACTACACACACACACACATGCACGCACACACGTGCACATACACGCGCACACACACACAGAGAGATACACACACACACACATTTAGATAGAGATAATGTGTGTGTGTGTGTGTGTGTGTGTGTGTGTGTACGTGTGTGTCTGTCTGCCTCTCTGAATGTGTATATGTACGTGTGTGTGTGTGTGTGCTGGTGGGTGGGTGTATTGAATAGTGTGTGTATGGGATACTCGTGTGGATCACATCGGTATTTTTTAAATTTTTGCTTAGGTTGGCATTGTCTTTTGTTGAATCATATGCTTTTGTGTTCAATATACATGAAAAATAATGAGTGTGTATGTATGTGTATGTGTTTGGATGTGTGTATATATGTGTATGTGTGTATGTATATGTATAAGTATGTGTTTATGTGTCTGTGTGTATGTGTGTATGTATGTATGTGTTTGTGTATGTGTATATATATATATATATATATGTGTGTGTGTGTGTGTGTGTACGTGTGTGTGCAGTTATACTGACATACAGGTGGGCATATCACTGGACGTGTCACTACCAGCATTGGCCGCCACACAAGTCGCGCCATTGAAGCAGTAGCTCCGACAGCCAGTGTGACGTTGACAACGCGAGCCTGTCCAGCCAGACAGACACGCACACACCGGCTCTGTAGCCGACCACTCTGTCCACCCACTGACAGACACACACACATACACACATGTACAGTAGCCGCCCAAAAGACCTTCGCCTTCAATATCACGGATTAACTATATATATTTTTACATGACTAACAGTGAACTCAATGTTGACTTCTACCAGGATACTTGATATTTTCAAGTGAAGTATTGTTGGAGCATTATTAGAGGTTGGTTTGTGTTTCGAGGCAACCGCAAGCTCTGTTGTACAAGCTACCAAACATTTAGTCTCTACATTTCCAGCTGTGAGTAGTGAAAAATTAATAATTAATATCAATAAAGTCAAAAAATAGTCAATCATAAAATAATTACTGTGTCACTTTCACTTCGCCAATACAGAATTATGTTTTTGTTGTGTTTGGCGTCCAAATGCTGACGTCTAGTATATATTTAGCAATCTACTCAAGCACCTACTAGGCTCTACATCACTAATTTCTGTCTGCTCAGCTGATTGGCTCATTCGGCCACTCGCTTCCAATATAACAAAAGACTGGCTAACTTTGCTACATCCTCGCTGGTGTTATCTACAGTCTGCAGGCTGCAAGTGCCTCCGTGTAGGCAGTACTGGTCGGAACAGACACGACGCTGGCAAGTAGCGCCGGCAAAGCCTGCAGTACAACTGCCAGCACATACACACACACATATAAACATACACACAAACAAACACACCGATACATAAATACAAACACATACACACAGACACTGCACACACACGTGTGTGTGTGTGTGTCTGTGTGTTTGTTTTTTTGTAAAATACACAAAATTTCAGCTGGATTCTACAGATAACAATCCACCGGGTGTTAAAACATATCGTGACATCAGGCAGGAAGCGAGCATCTAGCAATAACTGCCACGTGTCGTGCCAATCAACCAAACGTTTGTGATATGATAAACACACACACACAAGCACATACACTCACACTAACAAGCACATACACACTCACAAACACATACACTCACACAAGCACATACACACATACAAACACACATACACACATAAACACACACATACACACAAGAGACCTGCAGTGGGCGGAGCCGTTTTTGTGACTGCACACGGCATCATTGAGACAGTCCACCGGCTGAAAAAGGCAGCCTTCTTCTTGCTGTGTCGTGTTCATATCGGTGCTGGTGTAGCTGGCGCACAACACACCCACTCCAGAATCCAGCAGCTCTGTCACGATAACACACACCCACAAACACACATACACACACACATACACATACACACACACAGACACCAGTAGCGGATCTAGAGTACAATTTTGGGGGGCTGAAAATTTTGTTCAAGGATATACATACATTCAAAAACTCATTATGCGCGAGTATGCTTTGCGACAGGGTTTGAAAAAAAACAAAAAACAGATTGTTTTGTTTTAATTTTTTACACTTTGCACACACAAATTAAAAAAGGATTGTACCATGCTATTTAGTATATAGTTAAACTTATTTTAGTACCACTTACCAAGAGTTTTGTAAAAATTCAAAAAAGAAAATCATAAAAATGTACACACAGGATCTTGAATTTCACCTTGTAGCATCTATAGGCAACGGAAGTTTTAAACAGCTTCCAATTGCGAAAGCAGTCGATTTTAAACACCCACATATGTTTGCACAGTCCAAATCCAAATACCCAGTGGCCTTATTTATGAAAATCTAGTGACTAAAAATAGTTTTGTCCATGGAAGTTAATTCATGTTTGTTTTCAGAGTAAGCACATTTTTTTTTAACTCAGAGGTTTCTAAAAATAGTGTTTTTCATAGAAACTCAAATGTTTTGTCGTAAAGATATAGGATTTCTCATAAATACCAACTACAATGCTTCCCCAGCAAAAACCAAAAATGTTAATATAAAATTATCATATCGTGGAAACCCATAAAATCATGCCAAAAAGTAAAATGTATGAAGATTTAAAACTGTATTAATGAACTCATTTACTTATTCTGAAAATATTTGATCATTACTATATGAGAAAATTCATTTCTGTCAAAAAAACAATTTAAAAAATAACTATTTTTTATATATAAAGAACACTTGGTTTAAACCAAGCAAACCCTGCTTTGCGATAATGCTAATATCAACCAACTCTACATAGAGAAATTTTTCTTGACCACTTTTAGTGAATCTGTTGGCTATGAGGAGTTGATGGAAACATTTAGGGGGGCTTCAGCCCCCTGAGCCCGCCCCCCTGGATCCGCCAGTGACAGGCAAATACATAAACATTCAAGGTGGATTTAGGTGAATATTAACAACTGGATGACACTATGAGATCTGATAAATTCTAGTGTTACATATTGGTTAATTATATAAACAGTCTCCAACACACAACACACACACAAGCACGCATACACGTATATAAATACCTACACACACACACACACACACATACACACACACACACATACACACACACATACACACACAAACACACATACACACACAGATACACACACACACACAAATCATATATACACAAGACAAAAATGAATCCACATTGAATGTAATTAATTAATTTTCCGAGTGGGAACAGATACACAGGCACACAGATACACACACACGCACACACATACATACACATACACACACACACACACACACACACACACACACAGAAGCACATACTTACAAATACACACACACACTCATGCCCATAAATATTGTATTGTATCCATCGCTCTTTCACTTTATAGCTCACTCGCTCTGTTTCCCTTGTTGTATGTATGTATGTTGTTGTGTGTATGTCTGTATGTCTACGATTAGTGTAAATATGTGTGACGTTTAAGTGCACGTTGGTTTGTATGCTCACCCATTGCCTCCAGAGAGAAATTGGTTGTGATCATGAAAAGAGTGTGTGCTCTTCGCTTGTCACACATATGAGTATGCCTGTTTGTATGTATGAGTATGTTTGTATGCGTGTGAGCGTGTCTGTGCATCTGTGCTCACTCGGGAAGTTCACCAGTTCGTTCGATGTGGACTCGTTTTTGTGAATATATTGCGATTGAGCAACAGTTATCTTGTGTGGACATTTTTACCCACACACATACACACACACACACACAGAGAGAGAGAGACACACACACTGAGAGAGAGAGAAAAAAGAAAGAGAGAGACAGAGAGAGAGAGAGAGAAAGACACACCGACCTTGTCTGCACACTTTGCGGACACACGGCGTGTTAGCGACGGCCGACGCTTGAGTCTCGGAGTCCAGTGCTGAGTTGTGATCGTCGCAAGTCGGCCAGCAGCGACACAAGTCCAGCTGACAGTGGTGACCCGTGCGACGAGCGCCGGCGCACCAGCACAGCGCCGTCTCGCTTCTGTCGCACCAGCCGTTTGCGCACGTCGTGTTGGCACAAGACGACGCCGAAGAGACGTCTGCCATTTCAGATTGCGACTCTGAAGAGTTGTTAGTGGAGTTGCAGCTGAATGAAGGCGGGGTGGAGTTGTGACGGCGACAGATTACAGTCTGGGACAAACTAGTGGTGGTTTGATTGGTGTAAGTGGTGTTGAAGCATGAGAAGTCAACACACCGCTCACAACGATCACCTACACGTACATTACACACACACACACACACACACATACAAACTGTATATAACACTACACATATCTGTACATTAGCGTACATCCTAGGAGTAATTACCGTATATCGAACCGTATACCGAACAAATACATGTTGTTGTTGTTGTTGTTGTTGTATATGCCCCGATAAATTGGCTTGGAGATATGAATATACAATTATACCCCCCGATAATTTTTCTGAATTCAGTCATTGGAGTTTTGCAATTATATGCAATATTCTGTTCACTGATATATTTGGGTTGTAATTGAATAGGACCCATAATGTTTTTGAGTCCCGTGCCACCAGACAACTAAGTCAACTTTTAACACTAATGCATGACAGCTGTCATCCCCCGGGCCTAGACACAAATCTACGCTCTTGCATCTGTGCATAGCATAATCTCTCTCACACACACACACACACACACACACACACACACACACACACACACACACACACACACACACACATACACACACACACACAAACATACCGGTATAGCCGTCGGGACAGAGGCACACATAGGCGGGTTGTTGGAGCCATGCGGTGACATTATGACGGAATGATGGAATTTCTTTGTCACTCTCGCTGCTGTTATTGTCGGTGCTGCTGGTGTCATTGAAGTGTTTGCTGTACGAGAGCGCCAACAAGCGCTGACAAGTTCCACCGTTGAAGCAGGGTGCGTGCGGCGCTGAACATTCGCCGACAATTAACTGACAAACTACGCCAGCATAACCGTGCGGACACACACACTGGCAGACACACACACACACACACTCACACACGTGTTTGTGATCTCACCGTGAAAGGTTTTGTTGCTTTGTCACTGTGTTGTTTGTTTCGTTGGGTCGCGCGGTTTGTGCCAGTGGTTCTCAAACTTGTATTAGCGACCACTGAGTCCAGTGGACTCAGTGGTCGTTATACGAATGGCTTTATCTGACCTCATGACAACTGAAACCGAATTCATTGATATTAGAGTTATGGATCAAGATATTGAAGATTTCACTCAAAACTCATCTTTGTTGCCGTTTGTGGCCCATGAGTGTATGTATTTGTGAGTGTGTACGTCTGTATGTCTGTGTGAGTGTGTGTGTGTGTGTGTGTGTGTATGACTGTGCGTGTCTGTACGTAATTGTCGCATATGGGTGCATATGCGTGTATGATGGTATAATCTATTATGTCCATGTTGATAACTTGTATACTCTGTTCATGTTTGTGACTTGTCAACAATTTGCTTGATGTGGCTGCACGCAATAAATTGAGTTAGAAAAAACTATAAAAAACACACACAGACATACACTCACACACACACACACACACACACACACACACACACACACACACACACACACACACACACACACACAGATTAACTAACATTGGTGACATTGGCAAACTGAATTGGTTGCGCTTTGTTTAAAATATTCGTGTTTGTTGTTTTAATTTCAAATAACTAAAAGCTGAATAGAGGCAAGACCGGTTTAAGATAATTATCTTCTCCGTTCAGTTGACCGGAAGCGCGCATTATTGATAGGAGTTAATCTTTTCAGCTATATCGATACATGAAGTTGTATACATAAACCAATTCGCTATACAGTCGTCTTGGTGTGCACAGTTTCTTGCGGCTAAATGAGCTGCAAGCATATATGGTGGGCAGTGGCGGCGCCAAGAGTTTTCCGATGGGGGGAGCTGAGGGAGGGTTTAGGAACAAGTTGAGGGGGCTTGGCTCAGCATGAAGAGTTACACTCGAACGCTGACTACATACTATTATAATAAGGCACTGGGGCGCACTGATTCAGTCGTCGAACTTGAACCATAATTACAGGACTTCATTTAGAGTGATAAGAATTTGTATTGTCCATGATCATGATATATTTTGGGGGGACTTAGTGGGGCTTGACATATTTCTGGGCGCTCCCTCCCCCCAAGCATCCCCCCTCCTGGCGCCGCCACTGTGGTGGGGAGGCAAAAATGCACCGCCCCGGATGACAGCTATTCTAGTTACGCCACTGCATGCATACATAAACTGACCCGAGCTTGACCCCAGGCCAGCTGGCATCGCCCGCGGCCACAGTGCAGGTCACACGTCGACAATTGCTCATAGGCAGGGCGGCTGGTTGTATTGCAAGCCTTGGTAGCATTGCACGATGTAGACACTGCAGCACACTCATACATATACAGAAGTACACACACACACACATACACACACATAGACATGCATACACTCACAGATACGCGGACGAGAACAATGTCGTGTTGGCGTGTTCGAACGATTGGTGAATGTTTGGATGCTTTCGAACGTTGTGTTTGAATCATTTCAAGATTGAACAGACAGATAAACCAACACACACATACATACATACACACACATACATACACACACATACATACACACACAAACATACACACACATACATACACACACATACATACACACACACATACATACACGCATGTTTTCCAAGGTGATAAGGACAAACAAAACTGGAACGAAAGAGAGGTAATGAAGAGCGGTGATAGAGAAATCGTCGCACGCGCCTCAACAAGTTTCGTTCACCAGCGCTACTGGGAATCAATGGCGGAGCCAGGATTTCCCAAGTAAAAGGCTGAAGGGGCTAAAGAAAAAGATGCGGAGGCTTGGCGAAGCATAGGGTGACCATATTCTAAATCTCCAGAAAGAGGACACTTTCTATTCAAAAATGACGTTTTTATTGCAAATTAACCATTTTATAGGTCAAATGTTTCGATTGCCGCTTTTTGACACGGACCGACTCATAATACACTCGCAGAGGCAACGCATGGAGTTTCACTACTCAAACTATATGAGCCCCAGATATTTGAAGAATTTCTCAAAAAAGAACCTGAGCAAGCCGGACAGCCCACAAAAAGAGGACATGTCCGGGGAAAAGGACGTATGGTCACAATACGAAATATGAAGAACTACTCTATAAATCAGGGCTCCTTAACCGGGGGTATTC
Source organism: Sacculina carcini (assembly GCA_916048095.2). Lineage (NCBI taxonomy): Eukaryota > Metazoa > Arthropoda > Thecostraca > Sacculinidae > Sacculina > Sacculina carcini. The sequence goes on along the minus strand of OU696591.1, from coordinate 2,618,522 downwards.
ATACACCCTGGGGGTATGGGACCCAAAATCGGGGGTATGGGACTCGATTTCTGGCATAAATTATTAATGGCTTATAAATAATGAAATTATCAATGGTAAGGTTTTACTAATAATCCGTATCTAAAGTACAATAAGCTCAATCAATTAAAACACTCGTGGATTTAGAAAATATACTGGAAAATAGAAGGATTGGTGATAATTATTTGATCAGTCAAATAAAGGGGTATGGGACCATATTCGGCAATCCATTGGGGTGTGTGATCATCAAAAGGTTAAGAGCCCCTGCTCTAAATGTTGATAGTCAGGATTTTCGGGAGGCTCAGGTGGTGTTTGGCACATTTTTATTGGGGGGTGGCTTCAACCGCTTTGAACCCCCTTGGCGCCGCACTGTTTGTAACCGTCATAACTTTGCAGCATGTGTATCGGTGCGGTATAATCACTCATTACGACTTTGTGACGCCCAAGTGTAGCAAAGGTCTTATTTGGTACGACACTGGGCCCTTCTTGTTCAATCTTCGTGACAACTCCATTCCTATTACCGATGTGCCCATCGGCTGGGTAATTGTTCGTCAATTGACTTCGGGATGGATGTGGTTGACTGAAAACTTCGGCATGAGGTGTATGAGTAATTCATGATAAGGACAAACAAAACTCATCCCTTGACTCACAATTATAATTGTTCGTCACCTCAGCCAGGTTTCGTGACAACCTCCATATTGATCTGGTCTCTGTAATAATCCATTGTAATTGGGACTTGATCAAAAATCATGTCAAGTCCAAGTTTACAGTGTCAACCAATATGTGTATGTGTATCTGCATTTTTGTGTATGTATGTATGTGTGTGTGTGTGTGTAAACAGAGCCGATGCGAGGTATTATGCCCCCAAGACAATATTTGGGCCCCAATTATAAATGAAACACCATTATAATAGAGGTCCGACTTTGGCAAAATACAGTTACAATAGCCCCTCGGTCTCCAGCCCCTAGCTAGGGAATTTTATGCGTTAGTTTATGATAACTTTTGGTATCATACGTGAAGCAACGGTGCCATTGAATCAGTGGTGCTGTTGTAAAAATGAAGAGATGGCTCATTGATAAGTGGGGAATAAAAAAAAGGTTAAGAACCACTGCCCTATACACTCGAGATTTCGCGGTCAGGGGGTACGGAGGGCGGTTGCTACTGCTCTGCATGTAAACAATCCAGTCTCAAATGGAATACACCAGGAAACAAAGCAAAATAATAACTGTACCTGCCTGACGCTTGTCGTTGCTGGCAACCGAAGAATAACCAATCGCGGTCGTTGCTGGAAGCTGAGCGCATGAATATCGGGCTATTAGCAGCAACGACAACACTGTCGCTACCACGAGACCAGCGCTCACCACCGCCATGACACTCACACTCGACTGCACCCATGTACGTGTGTGTTTGTGTGTATAGCGTGCGCTGAGGTGCGCCGTTCCACCGATCAGCCCACTGCCTAGCTTGAAGTGTGAGTTCATAGGATACAAAGTAGGGCGTGTATGAGTCTCGTTCTATACTTGATTGTATCCATATATAATCAACAATTTCCCATCACTCCGATGCTAATATAACTTTTTTCATTGTTGTTGATACAACACGTATAGATACAATACAGACAAAGACAATATATAATAGAAATATCACTCTGATATAGACACGTGCATTTGTGCAATAAAATTAAACTTTAATGTCTATACTTTTCGAGCAACATTAGAGCAACTAGTTAGATCAAAAGCACTTGAATATGATTACCGCATAATCAGATGATGTTCTATCTGCAAAATCCATTTAGACCCTGGAACATTTGAGAAAATTAACATCCAGTGAGTCTGTCAAATTATAATGTAGATTTAAATGTCACTACCAGGCATCAGTGCTACAAACTCGACAGACTAGACAAGCATGTGAAACACACAATCTTAACGCAACCGAGAGTGCTCGAAGTGCATTAAGTAGAAACAAAAACGTGAAACTCCTAAAGTGTAATGTAAATGAGCGATTTCAGTGTTTAAATTTTATAACTCTATTATTTAAAATTGGCGATATTTGAGCGTAACATTGCGCTCAACTTATTAGCGCAACTACATTTGCGATTTTTAGCGCAACCATATGCCAGGCGTCCGCCACCTCTTGAGACGGGAGGTTCCCCCGGTGTGCCAAAGATGTCATCGCTGAGTGACAATAGAACACCTGATAGTTCATTGCCCGACAATCAATGATCGTGTGGCGTTTGGCTCGCCACGGACCGACACAAGCAAACAAGGCGAGTGTTTTGGACCGACTGTTGATCACGACATGCATACACGACTGCATAACAGAGTATTAGGCTGCAATGACGCACACATATTACTGCAATGTGCGCGTTTGTGCTTCGAGTCGTGCTTTGAGTTCACGTCGTTGCACGTGGTGCACAACAATCGAATACTGTCAAAATCATGGTATTTCATTTTCATTTTTTAATATTATATTCACCAATGACCAATTCATGATCACCGCGCATATGAAGTTTTTGAGAGACGCTAACCTTTTTCAAATACAGTGATACCTCGGCTCACGAACATAATTGGTTCCCAGAAAGTGTTCGTAAGGCGAAAAGTTCGTCTTCCGAACATTTATTTCCCATAAGAAACCATACAAATCAGAATAATCCGTTCCCAGGTCCACATGAAACATAATTTTCTACTAAATAAGCCTTAAGACTACAAAAATACCTTATTTTATGTATAATAAATGTTTTATTGTATTGTAATTAAAGAAATAAACGAAAATAATCAAGGAAACGAATTGTAATAAAATAATTGTATTGAACGAACGAATTGTAATCAAAGGAGGGAGGGAGAGAGTTACTGTTTGGAAGGAGAGTCAGCTTCCATAAGCACTGAAGGTAACTCAACCTCCGGTGTGGCTTCTCTTCTTTGCATCTTAGAAGGTGACTCTTTATCCTTTTTGCTGACTAAAACCTCTTGATTGACACCTGTTGCTTTCTCAGTTGTAAGGTCTTACGAAACTGAGGCATCATATTATCATTCATCATGTCGATGATTCTCATAGCCACAGTCTTTTCTGAATGATACTGCTCGATAAAAGCCTGCACATCACTCCATTTAGCTAGCATGGTCTTGATGCCCTCACTTGATGCTGCATCCATCTCCTCGTCCTCAGATGACAAATCCTGAATGGCTTCCTTCTGCTTGTCCTCTTGAAGGCAAATCAAATTCTGTGTGTTGAGGACCTCATTATGGTCAGCAACAAGCTCCTCGACGTCATCTGCATCCACTTGGAGTCCCATGTTCTGTCCCATGGAAACAATGTCGTTCACAACAACAGAGTCTTGAGGATCAGATCCTTCAAAATCCCTCTCAAGGATGCATGCGGGCCACAACTTCTTCCATGCTGCTTTCAAGGTTCGAAAGGTAACATCATGCCAAGCCTTTTCTATCAGTTGAACACAATGATACACATTGAAATGATCCTTCCAATAATCCCTAAGTGATAGGTCGGTGTCATTGGTCACGTGAAAGCACCGAGTAAATAAAGCCTTAGTGTGAAGCTTCTTAAAGCTTGCGATCACTTGCTGGTCCATGGGCTGCAGGAGGGGGGTTGTGTTGGGAGGCAGAAATTTGACCTTGATGAATTCAAGATCACCTTGAAGTTCCTCCTCCAAACTTGGTGGATGCGCTGGGGCATTGTCAAGGAGGAGAAGACACTTGACAGGGAGTCCTTTCTCCTCGAGATATTTCCTCACTGAAGGAGCGAAAACATCATGCATCCAGTCCATAAACAGGAGACGAGTAACTCAAGCTTTGGTGTTGGACTTCCAAATTACAGGAAGCTTGGATTTAACCACCTGATTTTTCTTGAAGGCCCTTGGGTTTTCTGAGTGGTAAACCAACATTGGTTTTATCTTACAGTCGCCACTGACATTGCCGCACATCAGGAGGGTTAGCCTATCTTTCATAGGCTTATGCCCAGGGACGGACTTCTCTTCCTGTGTAATGAAAGTCCGGTTAGGCATCTTTTTCCAAAAAGACCGGTTTCATCAGCATTAAACACTTGATGAGGAACGTAGCCTTCTTCTTCCACCATCTTGAGAAATAATTCCTTGTACGCTTCGGCAGCTTTATCATCAGAACTGGCTGCCTCACCATGACGAATGACACTGTGAATCCCTGTACGACGCTTAAACTTCTCGAACCATCCGTGGCTAGCCTTGAAATCACCAATCGATGACGAACTTCCAGCTTGCATCTTGATTATATCCGAGTAAAGTTGCCGTGCTTTCTCGGCGATAATACTCTCACTCACACTGTCACCTGCTAGCTGCTAAAAATGTATCCAAATCAACAGAAGTTTTTCAACCTGAGACCGTTGCTTAGACAACAAAGAAACACCCTTAGCCACACACGCACCCATAACAGCTTCCTTGTTCTTAAGGATGGTAGCAATGGTAGACTTAGCGTACTGGTACTAGGACGCTAAGTCATACAAACGCATACCTCGTTCGTGTTTTTCAATGATATTCTTCTGCTCGATCGTAATATTCTTTAATCTTTTCTCAGGCTTAACACTAGCCTGTGGTGGGGTCTTTTTCGGTCCCGTAATAGCAAAAGTACACTCCATATGGTACAAAATATCTATCAAACACAAACCACGTGCGCAATCAACGAAAGGCGGTGACGAACTGGGACGCCGTGAGCGTGCGTCAGCTTCTCGTGGTCGCCACCGTGGCGCTGTTCGACCGCGTGGTTTCGTTCGTCCGCCGAAAACTAGTTCGCCAGCCGAGACTATATGCTCGCGAATTTAATGTTCTTGAGGCGAAAAGTTCGTGAGCTGAAGCGTTCGTCAGCGGAGGTATTACTGTACTTCATTCTGCTTCTCATCAGATGCTAGGTATTTTTTATTTAGCTTGGTCAACCTGGCGGCCTGAAAGGGCCGAACAAGGCCGAAACAACAACAATGTGACAGTTGAAGCTCATTAAGCATGCAATCCTAGCACAACCGCGAGTGCTCAAAACGTATTGTAATACGTAATGCAATAGTTTTTAAATGTAAAAACAACAAACTTTTCTCACAAAAAATGTTCATAATTATAAAAATGTTAATAATTAAGTGATTATCACTAGCCTTTAACGGTTTAGTGAAGTTCCTGCAAAATTTTAAGTGCAACTTTTTAGCGTAACTTTTAGGATTTTTAGCGTAAATTTTAGTGTTTTTTAGCGTAACTTTTTGAGTTTTTAGCGTAATTCTTAGGAGTCTTATAGTACCTTTTCTTGTTTTTAATCGCACCAAAAAGTCACCCTACATATTATGTCTATAAAATAATATTTTTCATATGTAGTATTTATACAATACAAATCTGGTGCTAGTGATACAAATTTAGTTGTCGCAACTAGGGCTGGGCAAGAATCGGATTTCTGAGAATCGTCAGAATCGATTTTAACCGACAGCAGAATCGTCAGAATCGAGTCTAGAATCGAGTCTGATGTGTAACCAGGGGAATCTCCCAACATCTCGCACAATGGTTATACGCATACAAATCGAAATACAGTTGCTCCAATTAGGTGTGTTTGGGCTAGAGCAAATGATAGTATATACTAAATAGCTATCGAAAACCTAATTAAATTTCTTGACGCGTGCTAAAATCGCATTGAAACAAACGATGGTTGAACGATTTTATTGAGCGTGCGTGCTGTGGATGTCGGTGTGTTTTGTGTGTGTTCGTGCAGAATGGACACTCACTGGCGGATCCAGGGGTTCAGGGGGATGAAGAGCCCATTAAGAGGTCAAAATATTGTTTGTGTAGAATTTGTTGATATAATCATTATTGCAAATACGTTGCATAGTGATACATGTACATGAATGACAGCCCCCAAGGTTTAGCTCCCCCCTAAAATTATTCAGCTTCTCACAACATTGCGCCTTGTATCCGCTACTGTTAACAATGTGGTGCGTAGAATCAACGCCACCTAGTAGTCTAGGTGGCGTTGGTTGCACGTGTGTTGTAAATCGTGAAGTGCGAGATGTGTCGGTAGATGGAGTGTCTGGTGTATCAGCTCGCCTCTGATTGGCTGAGGTATGTCGTAATGTGTGTATGCGTGTGCGCATGTGTCCTTGCTTTGTCCTCGAGCATCGCACGGAGTTAGTTTGCTCAACAAACTATGTTGTTTCAGTGTCGTTTGTTTCCGTAGGCGCACGTGGAACAGCAATGAATCTTTCTATTAGCAATTGAATCAATCTTTCAATTGTTTTCAATCGTTTCGCTGCATAAGCCGTTCTCATGAATCTCCGCTGAGTCACAAATATGACAAATTGCGCTCGCAGTGAAGAAAACTGCGACCGAATTGGCTAATTTGTTATATCCATGATTGCCTCCATTTTCATATTGCAATTTCTCAACTGGATTCGATAATTTTTGGTGCGACACAAATTTCGTCTTGCGCCACCTCATGGCCCTACCAGCGGTGTGTACGTCGATTTCTTTGTTTGTCTGTGTGTCATGTTTGTCCGCGTCATTGTGTTTGTTGTTGGACCATGTGTGCGTGAACTTTTTTGTACGCGTGTCTGGTTCGTCCTGTCCTGTTGTGTCTGTGAGTGTGAATACAGTCGGTCCATGGCATTCACGTTGTTCACTTACACGTTGTTCAGTTGTATAGCTTCGTAACGAGCCAAATCAACGAGTGCAGATGCGGTACAACAAACAATAACTGAAAGCTCGGTCTTAGTCAAGTGCGCAAACTGAATACACAAAATTAAGCATGACTCAATAGAAACAGCAACCAACAATACATATAAATATTAATAACTGAATCACTACACTACACTGAAACATGTATTTATTTGTATATTTAATTCATTTTGAACATTCGCTGTTGAATTATGTTTCACATGCTTCAACTTTCACTTTCTTGGCGTAAGAGGAAATTACGGTTGTTATGGATTTTGTTATGATTTTGATTGAAGTCAAACATAGTTGTAAAAGTATATGTCAAATAATGTGTATAATTATGTGTATAGTGACAAAACTGGAAAATTACCCTCATACACCGATAGTATCATTCTAATACCAGATAGTAACATTTTAAACCTGCAATATAACAAATTGAATAATGAGCGAAGTCGAGTCTGACCAGAGTCGATTTTGAGCGAATCGAACCTGGGCGGATTCGAGTCTGGCCAGAGTCGATTCTGTGGATCGAATCTGAGCGGAGTCGAATCTGGCCAGAGTCGATTCTGCGAATCGAACCTGGGCGGATTCGAATCTGGCCAGAGTCGATTCTGAGATTCGAATCTGGGCGGAGTCGAGTCTGGCCAGAGTCGATTCTGTGAATCGAACCTGGGCGGATTCGAATCTGGCCTGAGTCGATTCTGTGATTCGAATCTGGGCGGAGTCGAGTCTGGCCAGAGTCGATTCTGTGAATCGAACCTTGGCGGATTCGAATATGGCCAGATTCGATTCTGTGATTCGAATCTGAGCGGGTGGACGATATATCTTATTGAATATTTTATTTACTGTTCATTGTTTCAAATTGAATTTTGTATATTGAATTTTCTATTGTTCGGTTGTTGTTTTTATTCTTGGTTGCTGTTATGGATCAAATCATGTTTTTATTTATCTGTTGGTAGCTGTTGCTTGTTATATATTGACTTATATATTAATATTTATTCCCACCTATTCATATTTATTGTTTGATATTTATTGAATAATACATTTACTTGCTGTGGATAGTTTGTGGATAGTGGAGGAGCTTAGATGAAATGAAACAATGGAGTGATCTTATCCAGATCTTTCCAGATCTTTTGGGCGCTTCCGGTACATGGGAGTCACCGCAGGGTGGTAATAGTGCTTGCACTCATCCCATGCTACTGGATTTGCCTGTAATTAATAATAATATTAATTTTAGCATACCGAAATGGAGTACCCCAATAACACCGAGAGCAGTACCCCCAATAACTATGTGTTGACTATAAAACCTCTGGTGTAGGTACAGCCGCTATATATATCAAATTTCCATCCGTGTATTCATATGCTGGAATATACCAACACGGTTGTTATTACCGATTATCAGCCTAAAATCATGGCGCATCCATAATACAAAGTTCAATACATACAGCGTGGGCGGATCTACTGACACTGTTCAATCGAGTCATCCCACACACGCACACACATACACACAGACACTCGCACACAATCACACATATATCCATGTATATGCATTGATGACTGCTATTGCCATCTAGTGGTGCAGCGGTCAAACTCTGGCCATTCGCAGTGTTAATACAGTATATCCCGGTAATATTAAATTAATTTAATACTAAACGAAGTTTTATCCATATGCATTCTTCGATTTTAGTGTTTTGTTAGAGTGAATCTTCAAATAAAGTCAACCAAGAAAATGTCAGAATCGATCTTGACGAATCAGACTCGATTCTGCAGCCCGGTCACTAGAATCGCTAGAATCGATTTTGGAGTCGATTCTCGCCCACCCCTAGTCGCAACGCTCACCTGGACATTTTTTCTACATATGTGCCTACTTATTGGTAGTTGCTGAGTAAAAATGTTTTTTAAACCTTTTAAATATTTGCCCGGGATACACAAAGTTCTTATAGATACTATTTTTCTATGTGCTGACAATGACTAACGCCATAAGTTGAGGTTTGTTTTGCCGTGTTTTTGTAAAGTTTCTTCGCACGAGTGGGGCTATTTACAATTCGATGTCAGTATGAATCATTAATATTTTTCGGGGCCGTCCGGTGTTTTTCATTGATGTGCGGTTTATTACTAACACAGAATAAGTGTTCATTTGATGGTGTATTCACACATTCTCAACTATGCATCACTTGTGCGTGAGCAAAGAAAGAAAAAGACTTCGAAGACCAAGATGACTCGTTCAAGGCTCGAGGGCAGACAAGAGGGTGAGGATGACGAGAAGGGGCAGTAGCAACAGTGAGGAGACCAGAAAGATAAGGGGGTTGACTAGGATCGTGAGTAAGTTTAAAAATAATACAGCAAAGACGAAAATTAATACGAGGAATAATGGGGAGCCAACAAAACTGAAACAGAAATTGAGATGTATGACGACAGGGAGAGGGCGGGAGAACAAAACGACAAGAAGAGTTGATGACCCGCTGGAGAATGCGGAGAGAATATCCAGTAACATGAAAGTACAAAGAACAGCAATAATCAATCCGAGAAAAGATAAGGGAGAGTACAAGTTTGATAGCAGACGGACGGTCCAGAAAAGGGCGAATGGGATACAGTGACCGAAGAATAAGACGGCAGGTCCTGGCAACAGAGGAAATATCAGAGGAGAACGAAACAGAAGAATAAAAAATCACACCAAGGTTACGTAAAGATTCAGACACTGGAAATGGAAGAAGTGGAGGTGAAATTCTAGGAGGATGAAAGACTAAGAACTCGACTAAGACTTGGACCAATTCAGGAGACGTCGGGAAGAAGCCCAGGACTCAATATCAGCGATAACATCAGAAATAAACGAGGAAGATGGAAGGGGAAATTGGATATCGTCAGCATATAAATGAAACCTAAGCGAGTAGCGTTCGAGGATAGGGCATAGAGAGGACATATATATGTTAAATAGCAAGGGGCCGAGAACTAATCCCTGTGGAACACCAGAAGAAAGAGGAAGAGTAACCGAAAATGAGGAGTTGAAGCTAACCGAAAATGATCTATTCAAAAGGTAGGATTGGAGAAGGGACGGAGCTGAGGACGAAACACCAAGTGAGGATAGGTCAGCAATGAGAATATTGTGATCAACGAGATCGAAAGCCGAGGACAAGTCAAGTAGCACAAGGAGGACAGAACGACCATAAGCAAACTGAGAAAGAGTAGAATCAAGTACAGATAAAGCAACAGATTCAGTAGAATGAGAAGGTCGAAAGCCAGACTGGAATTTATGAAGTTGTTGTTGTTGTTGTTGTTGTTGTTAACAAAAGGAGAGAGTTGAGAATGGATAGCCGGCTCGAGAATTTTTGAGGGAAAACTAATGAGAGAGATAGGACGGTAGTTATGAAGGACAGCAGGATCAAGCGAAGGTTTTTTAGCACAGGACGAACAACAGCATGTTTTGAAGAAAGGAAGAGTCCATGGAGAAAATATGTATTGATTATATAAATAAAATAGGGGGCAAGAAGACGAATACAATCAGAGATGGCGCGAAAATTGATCGGATCAGAAGGAGAAGGGGAAATTTTTGATGAAGAAATGAGTAAGCAGACATCAGAAATTTCAAGTCGAGAAAAAGACGATAATTTACCACAGGGACCAGTATGTGTCAGGAGAATTGAAGAAACAGGTAGGCAAGAGAGCGCTTTACGGAGTTTATCCGCAAAGAAAGAAGCAAAGTCATCAGCTGTTAAAAGACAGGTAGATATTTGAGACTTAGAGCCACGTAGATTATTTATTGTGTTCCATAAAGCTTGAGGAGACCGGGAGAGAGAGGAAAGGCGAGTTTTGAAGCAGGACTGTGGCAAGAGAAAGGGCCGATAAGTAAGATGAACGGGAAGAGCAGTAGGAGGACCAGGTGTCAGAACAAGGGAACCGCCTCCACCGCCGCTCAAAACGACGATGGTTGCGCCTGAGAGAGGACAGATGAGAAGAAAACCAGGGTGGGGAAGAGGAGGTAGTCTTATGGCAAGGTATGAGAGGGAACATAGCATCATTAATCAAGGAAAGAGCATTAGAAACCAGTGAAAACATCTCGGTAACAGGAGTAGAATATAGTAAATGTAGCGGAAGAATAGAAGAGAGGAGCGATACAAACTTATTAGGATTGAAATCACTGTATGAGCGAAACAAAGATGGGAGAGACCGAGAGAAATTGCAAGCGGGAAAAGAAAACTCACAAAGAATAAAACCATGATCAGAAATAGAAGCATCAGGAGGTTGAATAGTGATAGTAGGAACTGGTAGATCAGAAGGAAGGACGGGAGCAGGGAACAGAACAAGATCTAGAGTGTGACCAGAAATATGAGTGGCGTAAGAAACAGGAGAAACAAGACCGTAGGAATCGATTAATGAGAGAAAGTTCTGAGAATAGGAGAATTGCGGAGTGTCAACCCAAAGGTTGAAATCTCCGAACACAGTAAAATGGTTGGAGAAAGATGAGATGATAGAGTCGAGAATGTCAGAAACTTCACTCAGAAAAGCAGAAGAAGTACCTGGATGATTATGACGATAGACGAGGATATGACGAGGAAACAAAATGTAGGTCGAGATGGAAGAGAAAGAGTGAGGGCAAGGTATTCAAAAGAAGAGACTGTTCCGAGAGAACGGATAATAGAGAGTGAGAGTGTTTTTATAGGCAATGCCGATACAACCCGCACGGGACTTGATAGAAGAAAAACGAGACGAATGAAGAAAATTGAACGAAGAAGGAATGAGGGAGGAGAAAGACGGCACATCAGTGTCAAGAAGCCAGGTCTCGACGAGGCAGAGGAAAGATATGGAATAGGCAGAACAGAGGTAAGATATGAAATTTGACTTATAGCGACAGGATCGGATATTTATGAAGTCCGAGGGGACAGACGAAAGAGGAGAGAGGCGACGAGAACAAGAGCATAGTCAAGAAGGAACAGGGAGCGAAGGCCTAGGAGAGGTTGAAGCAGTAGGGAGGGATCAGACACAGATGACAAAGTAGCGGTACGAGAACGGAGATGATTGCGGGCAGCCTGAAACGAAACACAGTCGAAGGAGAGTGAAGAATGTGCATGATCACGCCCGGCCCGGCAGCAGTTAGCACACTGCGGCGAAGAAGACCGGTGGCACGAGGTCGTCAGGTGAGAACCAGCACACCAACCACACGTCACAGCAGATGTGCACGTCGCTGCCTTGTGCCCAAGGCCAGCACAGCGGGCGCATCGCGCCACCCAATATTTGTCGTAAACGACACATGAACGAAGACCGACAAAGAGGCGATCGTCGAGTTGGCGGATGGACGATCGGACACGAGGCGAGACAGGAACCACCGCATGCACCTTCTCAGAACGAGGCGTGGTAAAAAACATGAACTTGAGCTCATTTGACGGAAATTCAGTAAGCGAGGGGTTCTTGAGACGGAGCTCCGTGTCAAACGAGTCAAGCGCCGCGTCAGACGGAATGTTGGCAATTGTTATCTTAGGCTGGAGAGCAGCTTGTTGAGGAACATGAGTCACAACTTAGGGCATATTCGTGCGGATGCACTGAACCGCCTGAGAGGCGGCAACCGCGGAGGGACAGTTCAAGACCAGCCCACCGCCACGAGATTGCCGAGATCCCGACACTTGGACAGACTTCAACACCGTTGCGACGGATTGAGAACAGACGGTCGTTCCGTCGGTCTTCGACTTCAGAACTACCGCGCCAGATCTACGAGTCCCATCAGCTGGTGGAGTGAGAGTCTCGGAGCGGGCAGTGCAGGCAGACTTGGAGGAAGTCTCCAGCTGTGAAATACGCGACGACAAGATGTCCATCTTCTCGGACAAAGAAGATGACAGTTTGGCCTTGGCAATACACGGAGAGCACACCCAATTTATGTGCTTCAGAGCATCAGTCTTCACCCCAGAAAGATGGGCACATTTGACATGACACCATACCGAACATGATGATGATGATGATGATGCGAAAAATGACGGGTGCTGAGTGGCACGAGTCGTCGCCCGCAGCGTTCAAACATCCCAACTGTCACTGAGACCGGATCAGGTTGACCCATCGCACGCTGTCGCCGGCCAGAGCGACTGCGTCGGACATGCTGCCGAGGCCGATCTTCGCCAGGTCGCTGCTGAGTTGGTGTCTCAGAGTGTAGCGACAAGCACCTCCTCTGCGCCATGGTTCGGTCGGCGCGCTCGTGGCGACGACGGCCATCGGCGACGCAGGCCGTCGCAGTACATGACCAAGCAGCTGTAAGCGTCGTCGCCGCAGCATCACGCTGGCGGGCGGCAACTTGCTGATGGCGAGCAAGGCTGCGTTTGAAATGGTGCGGGGGTACCGAACGTTCAAGCAGTATCTCAGCAGCGCCCTGTGCCCCGCGTCGACGATTTCTTCCCAAGACTGTGTCAGCGACCAGCTCTCGCCGCCATACAGCAGAGTAGACTGCACGGTGGCCCTGAGCAGCTGCGCCTTACATTGTGCAGATATAGCTGATATCCACACTGTAGAAAGCTTCCTTGCAGCTAGCCATGCTAGCTGTCGTCTGCGAGTGTAGGCTCGATGGCTGTTAGGCATATCGCTGCCCAGGTAGCAGAAGTTGTCAATTGTTGGCAACGATGAACCGGAGCGGCTGGAAATCGTAGAACTGGCGTCGCATCCGATCATTGTGACAGAGCACTTCCTCGTGTTCAGTACCAAGCCGAGAGATGCTGCTGAAAGTTCGAAGCGATGGAGGCAGCTGGGGTAGCTGGGGTATCGGCCACGATCACCACATCGTCAGCGTAGGCTAAAGAAGTAAGCATGATGGCAGGATGTCGCGATGAGTCGCCGACGGCGCACTGTGTAACCGTCTACGTCATTCAAGCTGGTTCTCAGCACAATCCATGCATAGCACGAAAATATATGGTGCTAAAGTGTCACCTTGAAACACACCAGCAGTAGTTTCAAACGATGTGGTCTCACCCGAAGATGTGCGCACGGTGGCAGATGTCCCGGTGTAAACTCCGTGGTGCAGTTGTTAGCACACCCGCCTCACAAGCGGGAGGTCCGTGGTTCGAAACCCGGCGGAGCAGAATTTCATTGGGCGAATTCTACAATACCACAGCCCCTGTCCACCCAGCAGAAAATGATGTTACCAGATATCAGTCAGTCAGAGTTGTGTCATGCATTCTGGGGAGGTGGCTCTCTCTAATACGTCTTACGTCCTTGTGGCGCCATAGCGTGGAGAGGGTCGGCACTGCGGTGACAGCGAGCTGCACGGGACACGCCTGTGTGTGTTCATAAGCTTCGGCTTCTTCCCGTGTAGCAGCTGCCACTTAGGCATTTAACCTTTAACCTTGAAAGGCTCATAATCGAGTCGACCACAGCAGTGTCGCAGCAGTAGTGTTGTAGTATTTGTCTCATGGCAGCGCGACTGATGCTGTCGACAGCTTTTTCGAAGTCTACAGCGATCAGGCACAGAGACTTCTTTCTCGCGGTCGCGTCCTCCATGCAGATTCGGAGCGCTACAATCTGCTCAGTGGTGCCTCTAATCGGTCGAAAACCAGCTTGATTGGCCAGTAAAGCACCGTCGATTTGAGTGCGCAATCGGTCAAGCAGCACCCTATTGCACAGTTTGGCAGCGGCTGGCATGAGCGATATGCCGTGTAGGCTCTGAAGTGCCATATTGCCTGTTTTCTTGGGCAGGGGAACGATCACTGAACGGAGCCATTCCTCAGGTGGACCAATGCCATCTATCACGCCATTGATGAAAGGAATCACCAAAGGCGTCAGCTCGCTAATCTTCCACACGTCTGCTGGGATGCCATCATAGCCCGAAGACTTTCCACAAGCCGTAGAATTTGCAGCAGACTGTAGCTCGCTATGTGTGACATGAGAGTGCGGTACAGCGTGTACATGTGATACAGTACCCGGCTGCACTATCGTCCTGTCTTGTGTAAAAAATGCTGCTTCACTGAGGTTAAGCGCTCGTTGACGCTTTCAGCAGACGTGATGCACGGGGCTGTAGGTTTCCTGCACGTCAAGTCGTTGATCGCTCGCCACATCGCTGTGCTTCTTCCGGACTCACGGTGAGACATTATTTCTTCTGCCATCTTGCGCACCGTTTCCTCTTGGTGCCGCTTGTGCGCCTGTAGCAGTTGCTTATTTCTCTCCGACATGTTGTGCTCATTGGAGGACAATCCTCTCCGGCGAAGAGAAGCGATTGCTGGATCGTCCCAAGAGGTGACAAGTCGTTTTCTGCGTATATTTGGCACTACACGCGATGCTGCAAAATTGACGGCTTCAGTTATGTCGCCATAACTGTGGCTAGTGTCAGCAATGTGGTTGTTTACAGTGACGACAAAGCGTCTGTGTGTGCCATTCCTGCTTAACGCGCTCCAATCTGGTCTCGTCCTTGTCGAAATCCGTCGTCGCCGCCACAGTCGTGTCCTTAGTGTGCACATAACCAATGCATGATCGGAAATGATACACTTTGGTATGATTCTGCGTACTTGACCCATTATTCGACGATGACGGTTTTCGATTAATATATAATCTAGCCGTGCTAAACGCTGTCTCGGGCCGAAGAATGTGGTCAAGTGAGTACGCTTTTGTCGTATGCAGTCATTTACCGGTGTGAGCTCACAGCTAACAGCGAATGTATCGACAGCGGTAGTTTGTTGGGAATTATACTGTGCGTGACCGTGAAATGTGCTCACGCAGCTGGTCAAATCAGCGTTGTAATCACCTACCAGACATGTTACGTCACGCCGAGGCCGGCTTTCCAAATATGTCGATAAGACATCCAAACAGTCAGCTGTTGTGGTAATGTCGTTCACACACGCAGTTGGCATGTAAACAGACGCCACATGCAAACGGTATTTCGCTAGTTGGAATGTCGCTGTAAAAATCCTTTCATGCAGAGGCTCAAATTTCAGTAGGGCTTGTTGGCTTGTAGCAGTTGGCGAAAGCACAAAGCCGACTCCTCCAGTACCGGTGCGTGTAGCTGACGTGTACCAGACGTCCACCCAGCTGCCACTTTTTCAGAAATAATTGTTGGTACACTAGTCTATAATGTCGACGCAAAGCGCCTCCTATGCTCCTGTACTGCGATGATGTCTATATTCAGATCAGCTCCGAGGCGAGCCAGCTCGTGTAGTCTTCGGTTGTCAGTGAGAGTACGGACGTTAAATATCGCTACGGTGTTTGCATGGGCTGCGGGTGTTGAGGCAGCCTCCCGGCCCCGGTCGACACATCGCGGGTCCGACGGACGGACGATCCTGCGACCCGGCTTGCGTCCATGCGGGTGCGTGTGCTTGCAGCGATGTGCCATCAAACACAACACCACGCACTAAAAGTCACAGAAAACACCCATCCGGAGCCGCAGTCACCGCCAGTGGGGATGTAGCGCACACACGTGCGCATCCCTCGGCTGCGCGCATACCGAACATAAGCAGCACCCGATCCACTTCGTGGCGTTCCCAGTAGAGCCAGCACAAACGTAACAACACTCCGCCATAGGAATTAAATCAAATCCAAATAAGTGCAGAAAATTCCAGGTCGTTCAGAAAACCGCGAAACATTCAGAGTAAGAAGCAATCGAGTCACTCGAATCCAACACTCAGCACACGAGAGGACCTCGTACTGTTCTATCAGCCACTTCCTATTCCTCATTTCGTTCGGCACTTTTTAGATACTTATTTGAATTATCATTTGATTCCATTTCTCTCACCCTTACTTCGTATGCTTCAATCTGATTTCTTACGCCTGCTCTTACCTTTTCATCTACTTGCTATTTGTGATGTTTTAATTAAGTCTTGTTCCCTTTTGTCAGTTACTCTTGTGATTGTTCGTGTTTTGTGTTTATCTTTTAATATTTTGGCTTATCTTGCTGTTTAACGCGCGTGTGTTTTTGACATGCGCTATACCAAATAAATGTTGTTGTTGTTGTTTGTGTGGGTGATGTATTGATATTATTCTGAGAGTTAAATCTTGTCAGTTGAACGCGGGCAGTACGGAAATGACATTTTTGGGTCGTTATTGTTACTGACTTGTTTAGCGTGCGCCAGCCTGTTGAGACTATTTGGCTTGCCCCGCTTTTCGCCCATCCTCAGCGGTAACCTCCGATATGCTCAAACGTATGTGTCGAAGAAATTAATCATGCCAGAGCTTGAATCGCAAATTTTTGCTACGAGAGTTCAGCGGTCTGTCAATGTGGGTTTGTGTGTATGCGTGTGTTTGTGAATGTATCCTCAGTGATTCATTCCGTTTTCTTGTAATACGCAAGTGTTTGTATCACAGGCTGTTGCGTGTGAATGGGCATGGCTGGTTTCGAGGATTGTCAGCGTTGCTTGGAGGTGAGTGCATTTCTGATCAGCTCAACTGCCAGTCAAACTCCTGTTTGTGTCGTCGGCGGCAGTGGCTTTGACGCCAGTGGCTCTCAACTATTTTCACTCAATTTCTATGTAGCTAATTGTCATTATTATTGTGACAGCCCTAGTTTTTCTCAATTCTTGCGCTACTAAGGAAAGCAGAACAATGTTGATGAAGTTATAATTGCTCTATCTGAAGGTTTGCTTTTATTTTACAAGTATTTTTATTTCTTATTAATATTTATAATAGTATTCTGCAGTAGCTTCTGCGATAACTTTTTTTTAACTTGCGATAACAATAAAACGGTAATTTTTACCCAACCTGCGATAAACGATGAACCATTTTTTTTCTTCAAAACCCAACTTGCGATAGGCGATAAACGATAAACGATAGCGATAAAACATGTTAACTTGCGATAACAAAAGTGATAAATGGTAAGAACCTTTATTTAGTTGAAATATTTATATAAAAACATACAAACTCTTTTTCCACAGTTAACTCTTTTTCCACAGTGACCAGTCTATGGCTACATAGTTCTATTCCACATTAGAATCTGACTCAAACTCTCCCTCCCTCCTCTTGCTCCTCAAGACAGCATCCAGGAACTGCATGTTTCTCTCGATGAAGATCAGCTTCTCAAACCTGTCCCTGGTCATGCATGCACGCTCGAACCTAAGGACATCACCAGCAGTGCTGAACATGCGCTCCTCGGCAGCAGAGCTGGGCAAGGCCGTGTTGTACTTGATGAACAGCGAGATCACTTCTCCCTGTACATGCTGGGGAATTGCCCAGGCTTCACCTCTGCCATCTTGCTCCTGTGTCAGGTGTCCACCTCCTTCTTGATCTCCTTCAGACCACCTCCTCAATGTTGGGCCCATCCTCCTCCGTGACTGTGAAGCTCTCCAGGAGGCAAATGGGTCGTCGCTGGCTTCCTTAGGCTTTTCTGTCACCATGTCCTGGTTCTGGTTGGAGGGTCAGGTGTAACTGGCGGATCCAGAGGGGGCTATTTAAATAAATGTTTCTATCAACTCTTCATAACCGAGAGGTTCACTAAAAGTGGCCAAGATAAATATTTTTTGGAGAATTTGTTAATATAAGCATGGTCGTAAAGACGTTGCATAATGATGCATGTACACGACTGATCGCCCCCCAAATTTCAGCCCCCCAAAATTATTTCATCCCCTCCCAAAATTGCACTCTGGATCCGCCACTGTCAGGTGAGGATGTGATGGAGGTGATGATCTTCCTGATGAACCTCTCCTGGATGTCTTCTTCAAGGGCAGGAGCCACATGCTTCAACATGAAGGGGCCGTGGCTGGGGTGGGTCAAGGCGCATGAGAGAGAGCGACACACCCTCCTAACTGGAGAACACCAGCGAGATTGGCGCACTGCAGCTCTGAATAATAATGTAATTGACCAGCTACACACACACTTGGCAGCTCTCATATGAGGTTTTCAGGATTCACTTACAAGCTAGTGTTGATCCTTCTAGTCTCTACTCTATAAATATTATCAGCTTGAACTGGTCTGGAAACGTCAGGCGGGCTGTTGTGACTATTGCCGCCGTACACATTTTTTTATTTTTACAAAATTGTTTAGAACTTATCGTATATCGTTCCTCATTTTTTGGGACTAGCGATAAGTGAATGAGCGATACTTTTAGAAAATTTTGCGATAAACGATAAACGATAAAAGATTTGACTTCAGCGATAATTATCGTTCATATATATCCGTATGTGTGTGTGTATGTGTGTGTGTGTCAGGAGGCAATATCTAGGTGTGAACAGGAAACTGACATAGACTCCTGTGTCAAGGATATCCAGCACCTAGCAAGCCAATACAACCGCGTGTCAGTGCTTTGTCTCTCTGTCTCTCTCTCTCTCTCTCTCTCTTTCTCTCTCTGTGTATCTCTGATGTTCTTTGCTCTTCTAGTTTTCCATCCCATGTACGCATAATTAGTGGTGTTTGCTCCTTTTCGTTGTTCATTGGCTCGTTTCGCTGTCAAACAAAAACAAAATGTATACTCAATGATATAGTGAATAAACGATATGCTTGAAAGTCAAATCGAACAAAAACACCAATTAAGCAAATTATCAGAAGTCTATTTTTGCAAAACTACCTTGCTTGAGCTTACAATTTTTCGGGATATTTCAAGCGCATTCGAGGAAAACACTGATTTATCCTATAATCCAGTGTTTCTCAACGTGGGTCAGGGTAATTTTCTGAGGGGCCATAACATAGGACGAAATACAAAAATGGGGGGTCACCATATTTTTCTCACGGACCACAAAACAATTTAATTTGTGGAAACTATTTAATTTTGTTGATATTATTATTGTCGATGTTGTACAATTCAAGCGTGTGCTCCGGTCGTGGTGTTGTTTTGGTGGTGGGTGTAAATAGTCACCGGCGTACATGAGCTAATACTCTGGAGAAGTAGCGTCGCCATGATCCATGTGTATACGGGAGCCACAAGGACTTCTAGGGGGCAAGGACTGTTTTTGGTGGGGGGCACAAGGACTCACATTGTGTTTAAGGGGGCCACGGCAAGGAAAACGTTGATAAACACTGTTATAATCCATATTTATTTATTTTTTCTCATCTGTCCAGGTTTTTTATTTTATTCCTATTTATTATATTATTTCTTTCTTTTTAATTAGTATCTTACTTTTTTGGTTATCTTTTTATTATCTTATTATAATACTTCTTAATTTCATTTTTGCTGCTTGTTTGTTATATTTGTGTGTGTGTGTGTGTACAGTGATAACGAGTGGCGCCACCTGGTGGACGTTTGTTTGCGACGCCGCGCTCTTTCTCTGCTCCAGCTCTCACACACTTCTCCATCCACCACTTCCTCTTCTACCGCATCCTGCATCGCCGACAGTGATGTCGCTTCTATGTCTTCCTCTGTGTCGTCGGCTCGGCAGCACGTGACAGCTGTTTGTGTGCTCGTTCAGCTGGCCGTTCAGCTCTGGCAGCTGCAGCGGCCGCCGCAGCCGCAGCTGGTCTCGCCGACGGCCGCCGTGCAGCTGTTGGCCGATGCATTCGACGCGCTGCCGCTGGCCAGCTGTCAGCTGCTGTTTGACTTTGTTGAGCGGCGAGTTGGCACGTGGAAACTGCCAGTGCTGTTTGACGCCTGCAAGAACCACCTGCTACGTATCTGCAACGGTGTGTTCGCCTGTGTATTGTCTGTCTGTGTGTGTGTTTGTGTGTGTTTGTGTGTGTGTGTGTGTATGTATGTTTGTGTCTGAGTTTTGTATTGCACTTGTGTGTGTGTGTGTGTATGTATGTTTGTGTCTGAGTTTTGTATTGCACTTGTGTGTGTGTGTGTATGTATATATATGTGTATGTCTGTCTTATACCACACACTTTGTTGTTGTGGTAGGACTTACTAAATTTTATGGACAAATATATTAACAGACAAACAGCATACACAAAAACAAGCAACAGTTGTGATGTACATTTTCAGAGTGTAACAAATATGCTGATTTATCAATCACCACTGAAACAATTCTGACAAATTCAAGTCCCGGCCATTAAGCCCATATTTCAATCCAAAATTCTAGTCTCTTTTCATGATGGCTTAATGGCCAGAGCTATTTCAGGGTAAAAAATTGTTTTCCTTAGTTTTTTTTATCCAAAAGAACAATCTTCATTATAGTATGAATTATATCAATGTTAATAAAGTATCTATATGTGCAATAGTTTGATGAAAACGTAAATTAAAACGTAAATGATAGGAAAAGACGAATTATATTCAACATACTGTACATGTAGAGCAAACAGAGCATTTGAAAAATACTACCGGAGAAAGGCTCAAAATGTGTGTAGGCTTATTGGACCGTGCTACTGAAAACCTGCTATTTCAGGACTGATCAGTGACATATGTCTAATGGCAGGTGTGCTTAATGGCCCGGATCTACGCTAGTTTGTCACCAGTTTGTCGTGTGTTGGTGTCTGGCAGACTTGTTGCGCCGTTTGTCACGATCGCAAAACACCGTCTTTTGTGGCCATATTTTGTTGTTTCTCGCGCGCTTCTTTCCGCTGTCCGAGCGCAGCGGACTGAACGTGATCAGCGAGTTCAACCACGACAACACCACCGACTTCGATCCGGAGCCGGACACTCCGGACGATCCGGACTTCGAGCTCGTGTCCGAAGCGGACGCGACCAAGGACGGAGAGGACGAGGAATCGGAGAAAAGTTCATCTTCCGCTAAAAACAGGTCGGAACGATTTTTACATCGGATGCATGGTTTTTATGAATCATTTTGTTATGTGGCACAATCCGCTGTGTATGTGTTTGTGTGCGTGCTTGTGTGTATTTGTGTTTGTATGTGTGTACTTGTTTGTATGTGTGTATGCATGTGATTGTATGCGTGTGTGTGTGCTTGTGTGTGTGTATTTGTTTGTGTATATATGTGTGTGTTTGTGTGCGTGTGTGTGTGATTGTGTGTGTGTGTTTGTTTGTGTATATATGTGTGTGTTTGTGTGCGTGTGTGTGTGATTGTGTGTGTGTATGACAGTGCGGCGCTCAATTACAATTTGTATCGAAAGTTCTGGAGTCTGCAGGAGTATTTTCGCACTCCGAACAAATGCTACGACAAAACCGCCTGGCAGACTTTCATTTCGGTAACATCAGAAAACATCAATACACTCACATACACTCACATACACACACACACACATACACACACACACACACATACATGACAGTCCCTCGTGCAAGCAGAGAGCAAATAGCACGTGCATTTGTCACCTGCCAGATGTTTTAATATGGCTGCTTTTTGTCTCACCTTTGCCGCTCATTTTGTGCTATCTGATTTGTTGTACATGAATATCTGTGTATGAATGTGTATACAAAATTGTGTGTGTGTGTGTGTGTTTTTTTTTTTTTGTGTCAGTATGCGCAGGATATATGGTCGGTTTTCTCCAGTTTTCGCGACGAACAACAGTCATCACAGCCGAAGCAGGCCTCCAGTGTGCGGGTTTGTATTGGCCGAGCTAATACCAATGACACCATTATTATTTGATATTACTTTGTTACAAGTGTATATGCACTTTAATTTATCTTTTTAATTTAACATTTTGTTCGATTTCTCTTTTTTCATCAGCTTCATCTTCCCGATTGAAGTCGTTTTTTCTCAATCTCTCTACACCTTGCGGGCGCATCCAGTACATGGGGCCACCGCAGGGTGCTAATAGTTCTTACACTATTCCTATGCTACTGAACTTGCTTGTAATTAATAATAATAATACTAATAATTATGTATTGTGCTACAGTATGTGTATGTGCTCAGTAAACAGTGGAGAATTCCACACAGGTTGCGGACCACTTCTTTCATTGTTTTTATTATAATATTTTTAAACATAATTAATATGTTGTAAAATAATATAATAATGTGATAAATAATATTGTAATAAAACTTATAATGTATAAATAACGTATAATATATAAATATTATGAAAAAAAGTTTAAAGTAAAAAGAAAGGAATTCTAAAGTTATTGTATGTGCAATTTTTTTTATTAGGCGGAGTCGAGGGGCGACGTTGAAATGGACGCATGCGAGCGTGCGCCAGCGCCGGTACAAAGTCACGAGTATTTGGCCAAGTTTTTGACGTCGCGCAAGCTGCTGCACTTGCAGCTGGTCGACTCGACGTTTCGCCGCTTCATTCTGGTCCAGTTTCTGGTGTTGTTTCAGTACCTGGACAGTCAGGTGAAGTTCAAAAGGTGAGCATCCGATCGAAAATGTTCCGTATTTCAACCATTTGTACTGACAAGTTTGTGTAACAAGTGCAATAAAGGATAAACATTTTCACGTTTACGCACCCAGATGCACATGTATACACACACACACACACACACACACACACACACACACACACACACACACACACACACACACACACACACACACACACACACACACACACAAACACTCACAAACACACACAAACACACACGCACATAAATGCATTCACACGCGCTGGAAGGCAGTTTGAAGTTGAGTTTATGTCTGTGTGTGCGTGTGTCTGTATGTGTGTATATATGTATTTGTGTGTGTGTGTGTGTGTGTGTGTAGCGAGTCGCATGTGTTGTCTATGGAGCAGCGCGAGTGGATATGTGCCAGTCGAGATCGTGTGTTCAGCATTCTGCGAGCAACACCGCCGCATGGTGCCAGATTCTCGCAGTATATTGCCACCATGCTACAGGTGCACTTTCGCATGTATCCTGTGTGTTATGTCATGTTTCCTGGATACACACACACACACACACACACACACACACACACACACACTCACTCACTCACTCACTCTTTCTCTCACACACTCACACACGCACGCATGCACATATACATACATTCTTATGAACATGCACACGCACTCTCACACTGAATATTGTAGGATCTAATAGCGTAGGAGCATTCAAAGAAAGACTGGATATTGTGAAATACTGGGAATTTCAAGGAAGTTAGCCTACTAGAGGGTAGGTTGGAGACAGGACAGCACGAGCACAGCTCATCTCCTGTGCTAAACAAATAGCTGAGTACTTACGCATGTACATATACACACATGCATATACACACACCTACACAATCACACACACTCTCTCTTTCTCTCACACACACACACATGGACATATACACACCTGCACATATACATATACACATACACACACACACATGCACATATACACATACGTGCACACACATGTTTGTATGTGTGTTTGTATGTGGGATTTTGTGTGTATGCGGTTGTGTATGTGTGTGATTGTGTGTATATATCAAGGACTACTGAATACCGGACTTGCACGGCGCGATGTCCCAGTGTAGTTCACGGTGTAGGCAGGGTTTGTGAGAATTGTGTGGCTCTTCATTGAACAGAGGTGCTGATCTAGCTCGGCGCGTGCAAACACTCAATTATGATTGGTCGAGGAAAGCATTATCAGCCAATTAGCGTCAGGGTCATGCAACCTGATCTTGAAATGACATTTGATCTGTGCTTGTGCAGTGGTAGTATTTGACTCGTTGCTGTGTTAACGCGTTGAAATCAGTGATGTTGCTTGCATTAATTGGTCGCTCTTGATTTTGTGTGTTCTAAATGCCGAGCAAGTGTGGTGTTGTGAACTGCAGTAGAAATTTGTAGTGTTATGTGCATGGAGTGTTAGTGTGTGTGTGTGTGTGTGTGTGTGTGATTCGCGTTTGTGCTCCTGTTGTGTACTATGTTTGTATGTATGTATGTATGTACTAGTATGACTGACACGCCGTGAATTGTTCATGCCCGCGGCGGCGGCGAGTGACCGGCTCGCTGCTGATTGGTTGCTGCGGCGGGTGAGGCTTTGTGTGGGTGCGTGTGTGTTTGTGTGTCACGGTGTGAGCGAGGAGTCGTGTTTGTGGTTTGACGGTTGGAGGAGATACTGTGCTGTGCGAGTTGAGCGGCTGTGCGTTTATTACAAGCTATTTCGGCACAATGTCCAAGTCTGAGAGTGTTGCTCCTGGTGCGATGGCGTTTGACATCAAACTTATTCCGGAGTTCAGAGGCAATGATGATTGCTCCGTGTCTGAATGGTTCAGCAAGTTGCATTGGATATGCAGATTGTACAACGTTTCGTTTGTTGCTGCCGTCATCCCACTTCGACTCACAGGAAATGCATACCGAGTGTATGACCACCTTTCGGATCAAAGCAAACTTGATGTGGATCAAGTTCAGCGAGCGTTGGTGAAGGCGTTCGAGGTCGATTCTTTTTCTGCTTATGATCAGCTGGTGACGCGTCGGCTACAGTCTAGAGAACCGGTTGACGCGTATCTTGCGGATATAAAACGACTCGCTCAGCTCGCTGGTGGACTGCAGGAAGCAGCGATAAACAGCGCTTTCGTCCACGGTCTGCCCGACTACGTGCGTCGAACACTCCGTGCCAACGCTCGAATATCAGAAATGACCGTGTCTCAGCTGGTGGAGAGCGCTCGCGGAATATTGGCTGACGAAGAGGCCGCCATTGCAGGTATGTCTTGTTCCACCTCAGCGACGAGTGACCGCCATTGTGGCAGTTGTTCCTGTGTCAATGCCACCAAAGAACAGTCATTCAAATGCGCACAAACGTGCAATCAGTTGAGTGAGAAAAGCCACAAGTCAAATACGCGTTATAATAGCCGTCATAAGCCGAGAAATGTTTACTGCTTTAAATGTGGCGTTAAAGGACATTTTGCTGCACAATGTTCGGGAAACGGACAGCGAGAAGACGCGTGAGCGTCGGCGTCTTCTCGTTTGCCAATGACGCCTTACCCACGACACTCATGCGAGTAAATGATTGTGAGAAATCTGTACTCGTCGACTCAGGCTGTTCCAAGTGCATAATTCATCAGTCGTGTTGTGGTTCATGGGAACCATATGTTTGCACTATTGTAACTGTAGACGGCACCAAGCATAGGAGTCTTGGCAGGACAATGGTATGCTTACAAAGTGCTGCTCATTCACCAAAATTTGTTGAAGCCATGGTTGTCAGCTTCAAACCGTTGAATTTTGAATTTGTGTTGGGTATGAATGGTATATCGTCCTACGGTGGTGTGTGCATCAGTGGCGAGGGTAATGTGAGACTTGGTGTGCATTGTGACGCTACAGCAAGAACTCAGTACACGGCTGGAGCGGCTGATGCTT
Source organism: Sacculina carcini (assembly GCA_916048095.2). Classification (NCBI taxonomy): domain Eukaryota; kingdom Metazoa; phylum Arthropoda; class Thecostraca; family Sacculinidae; genus Sacculina; species Sacculina carcini. The sequence goes on along the minus strand of OU696591.1, from coordinate 2,592,853 downwards.
CTGGTGGAATGCCGGGTAAACTGACCGACCTTGTCATTGAACGACAAGACTTTACAGCAAAGTTCAGTGCTGACAAGAAACAGTGGACAGCTGCGTGGAAATGGGCGGACGGACGGCCACCAGGTGCTCTAAAAAACAAAGTTCGTGAATACGCCATGAAGCCCAGTGTTCGAATGGAATACCGTAGAGAAGTATTGGACTGGATCAAGCGTGGCTGGCTGCAACGATATGATGAACGAGAGCACGGACCTGCGAAAGCGTTAATTCCCCTAATGGCTGTCGTTCAAAATAATAAGCACAAAACCAGGCCAGTCCTTGACTTCAGAGAGCTCAATGACTTCATAAATCCATTCACTGCCAACAGTGACGTTTGTGCCGACAAAATTCGCCTGTGGAGACGTGTTGGAGGCAGTGCGGTGTTGATCGATTTGAGGAAGGCTTACTTGCAAATCGCCGTGAGCTCCGACTTGTGGCCTTTTCAAACCGTCAATTTCGAGGGCCGCCGTTTTTGTCTCACTAGACTCGGATTCGGTCTCAATGTCGCCCCATTGGTGATGCAAGCCGTACTGGAGACTGTGTTGAAACAGGACCCGACTGTGTTTCAGGGTACGTCTTCCTACATCGACGATGTGCTTGTGAACGCGAATGTCGTTGGTGTGGACAAGGTGGTTGCACACCTGGAAAAATACGGCCTCGTGTGCAAAGCTCCCGAGCGACTGCGAGACGGCGCTCGTGTCCTTGGTGTCAGAGTGGACAGCCATGGTCGTCATCTGCGTTGGCGCCGTGACAACTGTGTTGGTGACATACCGGATGTTCTCACACGGCGGAACGTGTTTTCAGTTTGTGGCAAACTGACAGGGCACATGCCAGTGTGTGGCTGGCTGCGTGTGGCGGCAGCATACATCAAGCGTCGAGCAAATGCTGCAACTGCAAGCTGGGATGACAAGCTGCGTGACGGTGGAGAAGTCCGCAAAATGCTGGAGGAAATATTGGCCCGTGTGAAAGATGCTGATCCTGCAACTGGACGCTGGGATGTAGTTGATGGAGACGCCACTGTTTGGACCGATGCTAGTTCATTGGCCATGGGTGCGGTATTGGAGATCGGCGGGTCAGTGATTGAAGACGGATGCTGGTTGCGCACTGAGGATGCGGCTCATATTAATATGGCGGAACTCGATGCTGCTGTCAAAGGTGTGAACCTGGCGCTTATTTGGAAGCTGAAAAAATTCCGTCTAGTTACTGATTCCCGCACAGTCTTCCACTGGATAAGCAACGCATTGAGTGGGCAATCGAGGCTTCAAACAAAAGCCGCCAGTGAAATGCTTATTCGCAGGAGGTTGTCTGTTCTCACGTCTCTGGTGGCAGAGTACCAGTTGGACGTTAACGTCGCATTCGTCAGCTCAAGTTGCAATCTGGCGGACCAGCTGACTCGTGTGCCCACCGCCTGGCTGAGAAAGCAGCCTAATGCAGCCGTGTCAGTGGCAGCAGCAGCGACAGCACCGTGTACTTCACCGCATGATCCTCTCGCTGTCGTGCGAGCCGTGCATGAGGCCTCTGGTCACCCTGGTGTGAGGCGAACACTGTATTTCTCGAAGAAGAAAGACCCGTGTGTGAGCAGAAGGATGGCCCAAACGGTGGTGAGAAATTGTGATGCATGCCAGTCAGTTGATCCTGCTCCTGTGCGGTGGGCAGCAGGCAAGTTGCACGTAAAGCGCAACTGGCATCGTCTGGCCATCGACGTGACGCACGCAGGGCTTCACCATTACCTCACTGTGATCGACTGTGGCCCGTCGCGATTCTCACTGTGGCGTCACCTGAGACAGCAAGACAGTGTGAATGTCATCATGCAATTGGAGAACATTTTTTATGAGCGCGGTCCACCAGCGGAAGTTCTGGCCGATAACGCAACTGTGTTTCGCAGCGCTGCTTTCAGAAGCATGCTCGAAAAATGGGGTGTCAATTTGATTTTTCGGTGCGCATATGAGCCCACTGGAAATGCCATCGCTGAGCGCAGCCATCGCACCATCAAAACAATCGCTGCTAGGTCGAACTGCTCTGTATCGGAAGCTGTACATTGGTACAACATGACTCCAAAGGACAGCCGCACAGACAGTTCCGCGCCTGCCATGCAGATATATAAATATCGCGTGCGGTCGCGGCCAATCCCGACGCCGCCACATTCTGGCAACGCTCAAGTTAACAACGCTTCTGTGCGCTGTAAGTTCAAACTTGGAGATGTTGTGTGGGTTCGGCAGCGAGGTGCAAGTTGTCACACCAGGTCACACATCGGCACTGTGACTGGTGTGACCTCTCAGCTCAGCGTCGAAGTCGACGGAGTGCCTCGTCACGTGAGAAGTCTGAGGCCGTGCAATCGACGCGTGGCTGTCAGTGTGCCGCCTGGTGTGCAGCAGCAGCAGCAGGAGGAAGAAGAACGTCGTCCGGCTCTCGTGACAGTTCCGCCTGCTGCAGTTCAGCCTGAAAGAGTTGTTGAACCGGTGCAGATGAGTGAACAACCGAATGACTTGCCTAGTCGCTCTGCTGTGCGTTTATTACGGGCCAATCCTGCGCCGCGTCAATTATTTCAATATTGATGTTCATGCTATTGTGTGAGTGCGTGTGAGTATGCATGTTTGAGTGCGTGTTCAGTCGATACGCATTCGTCATTGTTATTGTCATTCGTCATACAATGGCGTTTCCACTTTACCGCATCTTGTAGATTTATACGTTTAGTTGGCTCTTGAAGCCAGGTGTGCATGTAGTGTTATGTGCATGGAGTGTTAGTGTGTGTGTGTGTGTGTGTGTGATTCGCGTTTGTGCTCCTGTTGTGTACTATGTTTGTATGTATGTATGTATGTACTAGTATGACTGACACGCCGTGAATTGTTCATGCCCGCGGCGGCGGCGAGTGACCGGCTCGCTGCTGATTGGTTGCTGCGGCGGGTGAGGCTTTGTGTGGGTGCGTGTGTGTTTGTGTGTCACGGTGTGAGCGAGGAGTCGTGTTTGTGGTTTGACGGTTGGAGGAGATACTGTGCTGTGCGAGTTGAGCGGCTGTGCGTTTATTACAAAATTACAACGAGGTGCCGAGTGTTTCGAATACCAAACACTGGGACAAACGTTTTCTTCAGAAGGAAGTGATATATTTTCTCCAGAAGGATACCATCACTTCCTTTTATGCTTTCAGACATGGACGTAGTCTACACAAGCAGTGCAAACACATGGTTATTTCAAGATTGGAAAAGCGGTTAGTTGTCTATTCATGACAGAAAATTTTAGTGGGTGCAACCTGTCTGTGATTGTCGAAAATCAGCCCACAATGTGTAGCCCATTGGCTTGTAGGGTATTCAATATAGGCGCTAAAGTATCACCCTTCAATAAGTTTCATCATGGTAATGGTTTGAGGTTGTATAGTCAGTTCGCTGAAGTCGTGCGCGTAACAATAAAATCTAATGTTCTTCTGAGTGGACTTGATAATCTAGAGCAGTGTTTCTCAACCTTTTCTTGGCATGGCCCCCTCAACACAATGCGAGTCATTGTGGCCCCCCAGAAACTGTCCGTGGCCCTCCTAGAAGGCCTTGTGGCTCCAATACACATGGATTGTCGCGTCGGGACTGCTCTAGAGCTCATGTACGCTAGTGAATATCCCCACTGACCACCAAAACAACGCAATAACCGTGCGTACAGGTGGAATGAGCACACAGACATCGTCGGATCACACGATCGAAATGTATAACATCGAAATTATTAATAGAATAAACTGTTTCAACATTAATTTTCCGTGGCCCCTGAGAACATATGGTGGCCCCCTGTTTCGTAAATTTGGTCTTATGGCCCTTCAAAAGAACTCCGAGGCCTCCAAGGGGGTCAAATGGCCCACGTTGAGAAGCACTGATCTAGAGAAAGACCAGCAGAAAAATGCAGTTTTTCTCCAGACTTCTGTAAAGAAGATCCGACTCGCTGATTAATCGCTGCTATGTGGCCAGTTCTGCGTCTGTGTCTGCTTTTTTCTTTGCCTGAAAGTGTGTGTGTGTGTGTGTGTATATAATCATACATGTTCAGGTAGGTAAACGAACAAAAAACTAAAATATATTTACAGACGGGCGGGCGCGGGCATCACTGCCCCACGCGCGCGCGCACACACACACACACACACACGCACAAACACACACTCACACACACGCCCAGATCAGCCACTCGCATACTCGACCAATCAGCGGCGAGCTGGTCACTTGATCGCCGCCTCGGGGCATGTATACTTTACAAACACACACACACACACACCAACACAACTATACACATTCGCTCACACACTCTCTCGCACACAATACACAATTCAATCATAGGTATAAGGTACCCATTCAACAAGGTATAAGGTACCCATTCTCGACAAAAACGAATGCATTTTGATTTAAATAGTTCAATTATACCGTGTTTGGTCGCTTTCAACCACAAAGGTGCAAGTATAATACATTTTTGAGGCAGAAAATATTTGTGTATGTTACTTTTTCATCTCATACTACATAAGTCAATTGTGTACACATTTGTCGTATTTACAACGATAATTGTGTATTTTCCCATGTTTGTCGAGTATATAACGATGTGTTACAATGGAAGCAATGACCTTCGCTCGCTGACTCAGACATCGGGCCTTGCGCGTGCTTTATTTATTGGTCCTTGGTGTGTGTGTGTGTGTGTGTGTGTGTGCGTGCAAGCAGATGGAGGAACATTGGAGCAGCTGGAAAAACGACGGATGTCCTTCGTTCAAACCTTCCTCAGCAGCGGCGGCGGTCGGCACGGATGACAACAAGACCGGGACCGCGACGACCACGACAGCGCGACCTGCCAGACTCAAACGACCGCTGGGCGATGTGATCAAGCACGCCGACAGCAAGCGCAAGTTTGCCATGGGAAAGTGAGTTAGCTGTTTTGTTGGACTCTGTGGTGTAGTTGTTAGCACACCCGGCTCACAAGCGCGAGGTCCGTGGTTCGAAACCCGGCGGAGCAGAATTTAATTGGTGAATTTTATAATCCAACAGCCCCTGTCCACCCAGCAGTAAATGATGGTACCAGATATCAGTCATGAGTTGTGACATGCATTCTGGGGAGGTGGCCCTCTCTAATACGTCTTTCGTCCTTGTGGTGTCATAGCGTCGAGAGGGTTGGTTCTGCGGTGGCAGCCAGCTGCTGTCACTGGAGGCTTTTAACCTTTTCAACTTTAGTTTCCGAGAGGAATGGGCGCGATGGGAATGTATCAGTCAGTTGAAAATATATAATTAAGAGGATAATTTGATTATTTGTTAAAAATGAAGATTTACGTCAACTGGAGGACAATGCTGAAATTGCGCTGCCAGGAAAATATGGCGTTTAACTGGAGCATAAGAGATAATGTTATGCTTTTGACAAATCCAGCAAAACAGCTGTGTAAATTTATCATTACCGGGTGCGTGAATGATAATTATTTATGCTGAATATGTATGTATACATGTGTGAGCTTGTGTGTTCATAGTTCCTTGTCTATAATCACACAGAATACACAGAAACGGGCCTGATCACTTGCTATGGTTCGTTGCTTTCTGTGTGCGTTTTTCCATGCCTTTCTCTGTGTGTGTATGTGTGTGTGTGTGTTCATAGTTCATAGCTTATTACCCACAACGGACACAATCAAATGAAATTAAGAACAAGTACAGGGCACGATGTCCATCGAGCTGATGCATAAATTAAAAACATTGAAAGATTATGTAGTGGCAGTCGGTTTACATTATCAAATTGCAACATAGAACATCACCTCAGACTAGGCTGAGTGCGGTCAAGATTGAATGGTTGGGTTGGGTTGGGTAGGTTTGATTCAGGTTATATTGGGTTTTAATGATAGCGGAAAATATATACATCTTAGCCGTAAATATTATAGCGGTAAAAGTAAAATAGTACTTAAGCAAATGATATTGGGGAATGATGTTAAGTAATATATATAGTTTGGAAACATTCTGATGAAAAGATTTCATCATCTTTCATTGTTTGTTTCGTGTTTGTGTTCTGAATTATACCACACGACGGGCAAATTTATATATCAGGCGGGTTGAGGGATAATATTTGTCAAAATAAAAACAAAAATGTTCACATTTAGACTTTTCTATTGGTTAAGATATTTATAGGTTACATTTTTTGCTTTTCAATTTGTATTCATTATATTTTATGGATTTAATATAAATTTTATTGTATGAATTGTTCCGCACGACGAGCGGGTTTAAAAAAAGTGTTTCGATTTTTTAGTTCATTTTTTCAACTGGTTCATTTAAAAAAGGTATTTTTTCATAAATAAAAATGCTCCGCGGGCAGCAACTATAGACAATAGAACGTCCAATTTCCCCTGTAGAATTAATCCATACACACAACTAATGGATTTTACTTCAAGATCCAGGACGGATCGTGTTCGAGTTCTGAATTATTCAGCACGACGGGCGGGTGAAAAAATGACTAAGGCGGACTGAGGGGAAATATTTTGTCGAAATATAAATAATTAAACTTATAATTTACAATTGATTAATATTTTTATGAGTGTACCCTATTTCATTTTTAATTCATCATATTTTTTATGAATTGAATATGAATTTCATATTATGAATTGCTCCGCACAACGGGCGGGTTTTAATGCTAGTATATATGTTCACGCTATTCTTGCGCACTTATCTACTAGCTGTTTGTAACATACTCTTCACTTCCAACAGCTGATTATTTAATACAGCCCGACCTTTAATGTCATAACAGTTCAACTTTTCTCAATGAAATTTCATGATAAAGCGCGTCAAATGCTGTAGAAATATCGATAAAAAATTCCTGTTATCATATTATTTCTTCTCAAGCCGTTGTATATATATGCTATCAATTCTAACGCTGCTGTCTCGATAGAATATTGCTTTCTAAAGCCGTGTTGGTTCTTTGATAAGAGACCATTGTCTTCTAAATAATGTGTGTGTGTGTGTGTGTGTGTATGTGTGTGTGTGTGTGTGTGTAGCGCCGAGTTGAGTCGCCTGTGGAACGTGCAGCCGGACAATATGCTGGCTTGCAGTGGTGACGGCCGCGACTTTCTGCCGTCTCTGGACGGAACTTTTCTCAACGCGGCCATCATGCAACTGGAACCAGCCAGTCAAGTGGATCCTCAGTACAGGCGAGCCAGCGACACACACACACACACACACACACACACACACACACAAATACACACACACACTGACATACTGACACACTGATGCTGATACACTGGTATAGTGACATACTGGTATACTGGTATACTGACATACTGGTATACTGACAAATTGTTATACTGACACACTGATGCTGATACACTGACATACTGATACACTGACATACTGACATATCATCATCATCATATATTGTCAATCCGAAACGGTTTTTAATTGACAATTTACAATACAAATTAGAACATGACACATAGGCAATTTACAATACAATTAAAACAACAATTAATGATAAAATGAGTATATATAACAATAATGATAATAAAAAAATGGGTGGAGTCGACGTAGGGTGATATCGAAAACAATAAAACTATTAAACGGAATGAAATGTAAAAAAGATAAAGCTCTATTTCTGGCGACCTCATTGTAAGCCCTCGCTGCGCGACACCTGAAATGGCGTTTGGTAGCCTCTAGTCGGGCCCTGGGCAGGTGCAACGATCCACATTCAGTGGAACGGGTGCTACGCGCTGACACGCTGTTCCTCCTGCTAAACATGTCAGTGAGACACGGCGGAGCGCGATCTTTTTGCAGAGCTCTCGTTACATTTTTTAGGCCACGGTTTCTGACCATGACTTCAACTATCGGCCACCCGAGACTCCTGAGAGCCGGCGTGACATGGTCGTACTTCCTTAGACCACAAGTCAGGCGGGCGGCAAACCGCATGATCCTGCTGATATTCTCTTTGTCAGACTCTGACAACCCACCCCAGATAGACATGCAGTACTGTATTCTGGAGAAGATGTGGGCAACAACTTGTCTGTTTATTACCTCGGATGTCAGCTGTCTCTTGATTCGACTGATGGAAATCAGTATGCAGTTGCAGCGCTTTACCAAGTCCATCACATGGCATCCCCAGGTGAGCCGACTGTCCAGGGTGACTCCCAAAACGCGCAAACCCGGCCTCGGTGAAATGCAGCTATTTGACAGATGTAGCCGGACAGACTCACAGCGTTGGATGGGGACACGAGTACCGCAAATCACAAGGGATGTCTTCTCACTGTTCATCAGGAAACCATTACTGGCAAGCCAATTGCGAAAAGCCTGCGTGCTTACATGCATCTGCGAAACCATTTCTTGAATACCAATGGGAGAGCAGGCCGCCGTCAACACAAGAAAAGTGTCATCAGCGTAGCTGAAAGTTCTGCCGAACGGGATGTGGTTCTCAGCATCGTTGACTGCCAAAATGTAGAGAAGAGGACCCAGCACAGAGCCCTGATGTACACCATGTCTCAGCTGTCGTTTCTCAGTCCCGTTTCTGACTATTTGTTGACGTCCACTTAGGTAGCTCTCAAACCACGCCGGCTGAATACCGTGCCACTGCAGTCGTGCACACAGTGACTTGTGATTTACGCAGTCGAAAGCCCCGCTGATGTCAAATGACACAACTGCTGATATCTGCCGTGTGTCCACGGCCTGCACGATGTGGTGTTTCGTTGCCAACAGCATGTGCTCCGTAGACCAGTGCCGGCGATATGCGGACTGATTGGGAGAGAGTAGACTGTGCTCCGTCATATATTTCACCAACTGATCGCTGACCACTCGCTCCAAAAGTTTGCTGATGCTGCACAGCAGGGAGATTGGACGCGTATTAGCCGGATTAGATGTGTCGCCTGACTTTGGCAGCGTAATCAGGGTCGCAATTTTTCATGCTTCAGGAAAAACGCTGGTTTTGATAGAACAGTTTATGATACTGAGCAGATGCGGGCCAAGAACTGCTAAGGTTTTCCGGAGGACAAATACTGGGATGCCGTCGGTGCTGACGGAAAACCTGGATTTGATAGCACACAACTTACTCCATAGCTCAGGCAGGGTAACTGGTTCTAATTTCGTGGTGCTGTTTATGACAGTAGGAGGTCTGTCTCCAACAGGAGCTGTAGGATTGCATCGGATTATTTCAGCTATTCGCTCTGCCTTGCTGGAGAAATAATCATTGAATTTGTCGGCAGTACGCGCCGTTGTGGCTATTTGGTTGTCTGAAGCCCGCTTTCCTTGAATGACCATGTCTCGCAAAGCTTTCCAAACATCTGACGAATTTTTGCCCTCAAGTTGCTGCGTGAGATAAGCCTTTCGCTCAGCTTCGATTGTATGCTTAACGGAGTTTCTTAACCGAACGTAGGTAGTCTTCCTGATTGGGTCTCCGGTGTTTCTCCACGCTCGGTATGCTGCATCTCGCTCAGACATGCTACACAGAAGATCACAGCGACCGCGATTCCAGGGGAGGCTGTTCAGTTTCGGTTTAATTGTGCGCAATGGACAGACAGTATCGAGACAGACGCACCATATCTCCATGAATATGTGCACTGTGGTGTTCACGCACCTTGATTTCGAAAACTGTTCCCAGTCAGCAGTGAGCAGCAGATAATTGAACAGGTCCCAATTGATATTGCGCCACGGCCTGTACGTCACAGCGTTTATTCTCTGTCGAGCTGATCCGATCTTAAAACTCGCAGCAATGGGCAAGTGATCGGCGAATGGCGTCGGTTCAACAGTTACATCAGAAATCATGTCTGAATTGATATTGGTGACCATTACGTCTAGGAGAGAAGGCACTGGGTGTGGGTGTGTCGGTGAGTCGATTATCTGCGTCAAACCATAGTTGTTTAGCAAACTCGTGAGGCCTTAGGAGCAAGCTGGTTTCAGGAGATCAAAGTTTAGGTCGCCCGTCAATATGAGCGGTTTGGAGTGAATCAATGCCGCTTGAAGTATATCTTCGATGTTCTCCAGACTCATCGCTACCGCTTCCTTAGGTGGTCGGTAAACTACTCCCACAACTACTGGGCGCACATTTGGTCCAGATATCGACAAGAAAAGAGCTTCAGTAGTGCCACACCTGCTAGCAATATCTAGTCGATTCACGCAAAGACCAATTCTGCAGAAAACAGCAACACCCCCTCCTCTGCCATCCTTACGATCGCATCTCCAAACAGAGAAGCCAGGAACTATGATGAACTTATCTAACAGTTGCGGCGTGAACCACGTTTCAGAAACGCATAATATGTCCAAATTCATTCGCGGCAGGAGAGCATTGATGTCATCAATCTTAGGCAAGGCTGACTGCGCATTTATTTGGACAATCTTCAGTGGAAGGCCATTTACGGTGATCCGACTCTGTATTCGCACGGAGGTCAAAACATCATGATTGACTCCAGTGCATTTATAATTACGTATGGTGCTTAATTGCCGGTTACGGCAAATGACCTGGATACGCCGAAATTTCGGTCGGCGACCATGTGGGTGAGAATTTTTACCTCTATGAGTGCCTAAATGGCATGCTAGGCGACACATATCTGTTTGACTGATATACTAACACTCTGATGCTGATACACTGACATGACAAAACGAATTGCATATTTTTCCCAAATAGGTCCAGAAATCTGACTTTTCCTCCAATTTCTATCGATGGTCAATTGATGCGGAGAGTTCAAAATACCAAATTTCTGGGGCTCATTTTAGATGAAAATTTTAATTGGGGTGAACAAATTTTAATTTGTTCTTTGTGTGTATATTATTGCAAATGTGTCGTATAACAATGTGATGTTATACATGTTGCTTCAAGAGCCGCGGCTCAACGAACATTGCCACTGTTTATTGTTTATGTTGTTACTGTGTGTGTGATTATTCCGTGGCAATACATTATAAATTAACAAAAATTACATACTGATACACTAACATACTGATATACTAACACACTGATGCTGATACACTGATACACTGACATATTGACACACTGGTATACTGACACACTGGTATACTGATACACTGACATACTGATACACTGACATACTGATATACTGACACACTGATATACTGACAAAATGATATACTGACACACAGACATACTGATATACTGATACACGGACATACGGATACAATGATACACAGACATACTGATACACTGACATACTGATATACTGACACACTGGCATACTGATACACTGACATACTGATACACTGATATACTGATACACTGACATACTGATACAGTGATATACTGATATACTGACACACTGATATACTGATACACTGACATACTGATATACTGACACACTGGCATACTGATATACTCACACTGATACACTGACATACTGATACACTGACACATTGGAGTGGATGTCATTGCATGGTTATAGAAATGTTAACACAACGTATGTTAACATGGTATGTTATGTTAACATGTTAACATGGTAACAACAAATGTTAAAATAACGCAACGTTACACATTTATCACAAACGTTACACATTGATTCCACTTCTATCATGGTATGATGCCGCTTTAACTGCATTATTCAGCGAACCAAATTGAATACTGCTTCAGTGTTTGTGATTTTCATCGGTCATATTCATTCCATGCGTACTCCATTCTTTATTATTATTATTAGTATTATTAATTACAGGCAATTTCAGTAGCATGGGAAGAGTGCAAGCACTATTTCCACCCTACAGTGGTCATGTACTGGAAGCGCTCAAAAAAGATGTAGAGATAAAAAGAGTTGGAAAAATAAACCTTTTAGTCAGGAAGATGAAAGCTAATGAAGAGAGAAGCAAAATAAATAAACGATTAATCAAATGAAATTATCAAATCAAAGGGCTCTCATATTAATTTGTGTATGTATGTATGTGTACGTGTGCTAGACTGATCAACGACAGTAAGTTTGGCTGGCGGGCGCTTCGTCTGTTGTCGCGACGATCTAGGCACTTTTTCGCCGCCGCTCAGAAAGTGCCCGGCTCTCTGGCCGAATATCTCGAGGCCATGCTCAACAAGGTGTCAGCCGACTTACCGGTGAGTGGCAATCGCTCTTGCCAGACAATTGAAAAATAGACAAGGTGTAAAAAGACAAGATTCATACAGAAAAGATGAACGTGGCGATTTTTTCTAGTGTTGTTTCTAGTTTTGCGTGTCGCCAAATAAATGAAAATTGTGAATAGTTCGGCCGCTTAAATTGGTGGTTTTTATTGTGTATTGTGGCACCAGTTGAGTGGAATAGAATGTGTTCATTATTGTTATTATTATTATTAATTACAGGTAAATCCAGTAACATACGAAGAGTACAAGCACTATTACCACCCTGCGCTGGCCCCATGTAAATCAAACGCCAAAAATATTTTTAGAGAAAGAGAGTTTGAAAAGAATATAATAAATATCAATAAACCATCATCCGATTACACTGCATAATATCACTCTGTCCTCGTTCCTCAATAAATAACAACAATAAACATGTGATACATGTGACATGACATGTGAAACATGTTCTGGTTCCTCAATGAATAACAACAATCAACAATAAACATGTGGTTCAATAAGAAACAACCAATAATAAATAAAAGTATGATTCAATAAATTACAACAACCAATAATAAATAGTAATAAATAGAGTAAAATAACAGTAAATATGAATAAATAAGAAATAAATAATTAATAAATAACGCTCAACGGTCCATGCCGCTCTTTCAGTAGCATTTCATTGACTTTGGCCTTGAATTTGTTCAAATTGTTCTGCGAGAAATCCTCCTCCTTCAACGTGTTCCAAGTAGCCACAGTGGCCGGAAGAAAGCAACGTTGGAATTGCCCTGTACGACAACGAATTGGAGCCATGCACTGGGAATACTGTTTGGATATAAACCGTGTGCTTCTTGCTGCCACGAAATCATCAGGAATTGACTTGCTCATCGGATGATGGTCGTTGTGCTTGATCTTGTACAGCATGCACACGCTGCTGAACTTTCAACGATGGCACAGATCACTAAGAACCAAGTCACCACAGAGGAACTTGCAAGTTCAAATAACTCTGCTGATGAGATTGAGGTGACAATCCGCAGCAGAAGACCACACGGGGGCGCAGTACTCCAGAATTGGCAAAATGAAACAGCGAATACAGCGAGATTGTGCTGCTACCGAACATCCGATATGTCTTTCTTATAATTCCCAGTTTCTGCGATGCCGAACAAACTAGCTTCTGAATGTGACTCTCAAATGTTAGTTTTGAGTCTACATGTACTCCCAATATTTCGAGATTATCACACAAGCTGAGCTAGGCGTCATTTATAAGGATAGCTCCATGTGAAGGTTGAACGATACGTGACCTAGAAACCAACAAGCTTTTAGTCATATTAGTCATAGGCTAGGATGGGTCTATTTTAAAAATATTCAAATTTCACATTTTTTAATGTATAGGAGATATAGCTTATTTTGCGCTGAGTAAAAGTATGATAAAATTGAATTTTATTCTTTGACTAAGTTTCAGGCAAATGCATTTGAAATTTGGCAAAACACAAACATTAGCGTCCATTGTCAATGCGTACTGGACCAATTAGATTGTATTTTATTAATCTTGGACAATGGCTATAAGATGCATATTAACTCACTGTATAAAAACATGAAACAAGTAATACAATGTTAAACCAGTTTTTGAGAAAATACAATTGAAAGATCTGAAAAGTACGGAAAATGGCTATTGACACGATACAATTGACATCATGCTCAATCTGATGTATTTTCGTTATATTTTATTCAACACACAGTGTGATATTGGACAATTAGAACACATACAGGCAACATAAATCAGTAATAAACATTATATTCAATATGTGACATGCCACACCACAAATGTAGAGAGTATTGATTGCAGCAGTAGGAAGCCTGAATTGCATGCTGTACCACAAACCAGAATTGCATGCTGTAGCAAACCAATATATCGTACAACTTCAAGTTCACAGTTACGCGCTCAAAAGCTGTTCAGAGATAGTCACTTGAATTTCTAACGTGTATTTCCAGCGTGCAATAATGAGTATATATCTACCAGTTGAAAGTAGATTTTGACAATCAATTTGGCCCAAAATATGAAAGAATACCCATTCTAATGCCTATCACTAATATGTGTCAAATTTCGGTTTCCTCCGTAATTCAGAGTAATTTCCTCAAAAATTGGTTAGCCTTGGACATTTAATATTTTTCTATTCCTAATTAGCATGTTCACATGTATCCCATAGCATCTGCATAATATTGAAATATGAAAATTAAATTGGTCTAGTACGCTTTTGATAAATGCGTAATTCTAGCCCTTTTTTATATCAAATGTATTTGCTGAAAAATTGGTTAAAGATAGAGATTTAGTTTTATGATATTCCTACTCAGCGCAAAATAAACTGTATCTCTCTTCACTTTGATGAATATAAAGTGTAAATAAAGTGAAAATCGACCCATTTCATTTTCTATCATTAATATGTGTAAAACTACCGTTTTCGACCAAATTCAAAGTCATTTCGTCAAAAATGGGTTAAACTTGGACATTTAATTTTTTTTAACCAGCATGGTTACGTATGTCCCATAGCATATGCACAACATTCAAATATTAAAATAATATTAGTCCAGTAGGCATTAGATATATGCGCTATTTTAGCCTTTTTTCGAATTATCAAGTGAATTTGCTGAAAAATTGTTCAACGTTAGAGCCCTAATTCGGTCATATTCGTAATCAGCGCGAAAAACTGCACCTATCTCCACCTTGACATTTCTAAAATTAAAAAAATTCACAAATCGACTCACCCTAAACCTATGCTAATGGGACAATGTCACTGACAGCAAATTGTTTTGAACAAACAAGAAAATATATTAAATGTTGAAACGGTCGAAGTTATAGATGAGGTTGTACTATGACGAGAAGGCTATACAATTTAGGTTGATTAAGTAACATTAATTATTATTAATAATTAAGTAATAATAGTATCAATATTAGTAATTCAATATTAATTATTTATTTAATAATTGATTATTATTAACAATTGTTCCTCATTTATTTGTTCACATGTCTATGATTGTGTGCTAACGGAATTTTTAAACTATGCTGCACACGGTACTGAATTTTATCGTGGATTATGTGAACATGCAAATTATATGTGAATTGTGAAGTTTTGTAATGCAATTGGTAATTTTTTCTGATTGCTTGTCATCTGTGTTTTTAATGTTCATCTGTTTGTATTTCATGAATAATGCAAATTAATGCGATTTAATTTCTCGCCGCATTTGACTGAATTACACCATCGCAATCGACAAGTCTACAAATATTTCCACAAATACGAATTTCACAAATACAGTCTGCCTCATCAGAATCCACCTGCTGGTTTCTTATGCAAAATACACCTGATGTAGCTATTGTACATATTTCTTGTTTTTGTGTGTTGAATTTGTGTTTGATGTTGTGTTTAGCGCTGTTCTCATCAAGGCGTGTGTTATTGTATTTTGCTGTTCTGGTCCGCCGTGTCGTGTTTTGTGATTGATTAAGCACATATGCATTCTGAGTGCGGCCTTTTGATGGATTTTTCTTTGCGAGGGCTTTGTCAAAACTCCCACCGAGAATTCAATAGACTATTGTGCACGCCATCAGGTCGACGTGAAAAGTGCGCTGTATTATTGATTCAAAACAATGGTGATCAACATTATTCACTTTTCTCGGCTGATAAATATAACATTTCACGTGGTGTGTTTTTCAGGATATTTGTCTTTCCATCGGATGTTTTTCATAATTAATTTATAGGTGTGTAATAAATTTTCCAACATAGTAATGGAGTCAAGCAGTTTTATTTAATTCAAGAGATGGTCAGATTAAGAACGCTGCAAAAACAGGACCGCTCCAGTTTAGATCCTCTCTTGTTTTATAATACAACAACGGTGATTGACACCGTGTTCCACAGAAAGCCACATCACACGACAATGGCGAGGTGGTTATGTCCATGTACGACTCGTCTGATACTCCTGTAGCTGTCGAGACACAAGACACCGCTGAGACTACAGAACCTCGACAGCTGCACGTGGTCGGGAAACAGCTGATTGTTGAGCTGTCGCAACTGGTGACCACCAGCTGGCGCAAGCTGGCAGCCAGGCTCGGCTTCAGCAAAGCTGATGTAAGCTTACACACACACACTCACACTCGTATACACTCATACACTCACACGCATACACACACACACACTCATACACTCACACACTCACACACTCACACACTCACACACTCATACACTCATACACTCACACACTCATACACTCACACACTCGTACACTCATACACTCATACACTCATACACTCACACACTCATACACTCACACACTCATACACTCATACACTCACACACTCACACACTCACACACACTCATACACTCATACACTCACACACTCACACACTCATACACTCACACACTCATACACTCATACACTCACACACATTCATACACTCACACACTCATACACTCACACACTCATACACTCATACACTCACACACTCATACACTCACACGCTCTCACACTCATACACTCATACACTCACACGCTCTCACACTCACGGCACGCCGTTCTATTATTCAAATCTTAGGACCACCCCGTAGTGACGTTTAATTAGAGGATGAAAAGGAATCAGATGATGTATGAATATTTATTTTATAAAAGACACAATTGATAGTTATTACTGGTAACTAAGATTAAATTCACTAATATATATCAGTCAGTCATAGCTATTGCCAAAAGAGAAAAATTCATCGAAGTGACGTTTAATTAGAGGTGTCATTCTGTTTTTCCATTGTTCCTCCAAGGTGTCGTTCAAATAGGTTTTAACGGTATATACGAGCACAAATCACATGCACAAATACACATTTTTATTTCGGCTTCCCTTGGTCACCAAGTTTTTTCGCTGTTTGTTTTATATTTTGTCGGACAGTGTGAGTTTTTCTTTTCTTTCAGTGGTTGTTGTGTGTTTGGCTTGAGTGTTTGGTCGTGGTAGACAAAAAACACACACATACACATACACGTCTGCTCAAGAGATTGACAGCTGATGGCATAGTCCAGACACAAATGTTCCGATTTTCGCCAGATTTCCTTGGAAGATCTGCGATAAAATGTTCTTCCAATTTTCCTGTCCGAATATCGGGCAAGTGTTGTTACGCGCGTATCAGTGGCGTAGCTAGGCTATCTACCACCAGGAACGGTGCATTTTTACCGCCCCATACTGTGTATGATTGTGGGTCACAAAGCTGCAAGAGACTGTGCGTTTCAACACGCGTGCAAGGAAATTAGCAAGTCCATATATTGATATAGGTGAAAAGACAACTTATAATGGTGCATGTTTCCAGCCACCTAATCGAGCATCATTATTTTCAATCGATCTTGCCTTCATTCAGTTATTAAATCAGCCATTATGAGATAGTATATTTAGAAAATCGGCTCAGATGTACCGATAACTCAATGTCTTCAACAGCTCTTGTGTCGCCTCGTAAAACTTGCCTCCCGGGGCGAACCCCTCGCTACGCCACTGGTATGAATGGGTGTGTGTGAGTAAAAAAGATACATACGTTGACATACATATACAAACATATGTCTTGGCGCCCAGACTATTAGTATGGAGCGCTGCTCCAATTCATAAAACAACATTAAGCATAAACAAAACAAATTTTACCGAAAATGCAAAATTTTCTTTCTGGGAAATGTTTTGAGTACAGAGTGTTATTGCTTATGACTTTGTTTGTTGTTGTGCGCATATCTGGGTGCCTTCAATCAAGTTGTATGCAAATATTATTGTTCTTGTTTCATTTTGGCTTTATTCTCAGATTCTGTGTGAAGTTAATTGATATGTCACTTATCGCTACTGTGTAGAAATTTCCTTCGTTTTTGTCAGTCGATGTGTGTATAAGACGCATAAATAGTGTTCAATAAATTGAATTGTATATGTGTTTCTGTACCTGTGTGTTTCTACGGTATAATGTACGTTGCAAAGTGTATATATTTGTGTGTGTGTGTCTGCTGGAATATTCTATAAACAGATTGGCGATTTCATTAGCAGCGTATCGGAACGTAACCAGCAGGACAATGTTGACGGTAAGAGCAATGTGGATGCCAGCACTGAAGATAATGCCGATGACACGGCAACATCAAGACAGTGTTGTCAAGTGATGCTGCAGCGCTGGACTCAACAGGACGGTGCCGACGCCTCGCAGGAGGAGCTGCTCTACCTGCTCGAGGCTCTCAAACTGGACTGTGCCGCTGTCAGGCAGTTATTCGAGACCTCCGTGCGCGAGCGACGCCAGTGAACCACTTGCACACTGTTTGTCTGCCTGTCTGTCTGTACGTGGCACAACATCGTTCTCAAATACACATATTCGCCTCGTAATTGTGTTTGGTGTGATTATTAGGACTGTCAAAAGTTAATAAGGTTATTTTTACTAGGTTACTAGTTACTTTTTTATCGTCAGGTTACCTTTTGTTATTTTTATTGTTATTAGGTAATTTTGCCACGAAGTTTCGTGACTCTTTGCAGATAAGAGGCACAAAAACAGCATATATGAGGATAAAATAGGAAAAGAGATGTAATATTAGGTCTGAAGATCAAGAAATTTCAAAATTTCTGCTGTTAGGATTTATCAATTGAAATTCACCTTAATATTGTGCTACTCAATATTTATAAGTTTTTGGGTACGCAGGATAGCGTCATTCCGTTTTAGGAAATGTCCACGAACCGGAGGGTGTCGTGAGATGTATGCAGCGTGGTATAGTACGATGTGTGAGCTCTCTATAACAGATACTGCACTAGCACTTGACAGTACGCATTTACTTGGAATTAACAGGAATTAGCACGTGATTTTCAGGGTGTGATATAGCGCCATTTTCCCACTTTTGACATTTATATGACTGTGAGCACAGGGTGCTACATATGGGAGGACGGGGGGCATTCACACATGCAGTGTTTACGCTCACACTAATATACAAGCTGTAGTGATGATGATGATGATACGTGTATTATCAGGCCATGAGAAAAGGCATGAGCACGTTGTTGCAACAATATAATAACGAAAGACATGACGGGTAATAAATACAATACATACACTAATAAAAACACATTATTAATTATTAATGACTAGACGATACAAATACAATACAAGTATAACACCATACAATTGCACTACCCAATTAAATATTCTTAAATAAATTATGCCACACTTTCGCACTTGCAATCTTCAAGCAGACCGCAAGAGATTTGCCAGCGAAACTGCAGTCGTCTTCCAGCTGTTGGAAGTATGTTTTCGTGAGAGCACCTCCCACTCTGAGCGGCTCTGAGGCTTTGTTGGCGGGCGCACACACAAGGGCCAGTGGCGTATTCGGGTGGGTGACAGCGTGACGGAGCAGAGCGATGCGTAGACGGCGTATCATCTGGCTGACAGGTCGACTCGCAGATTTATTGTAGAGCACGTCGTTGGATACCAGCTGTGGGTAGCCGAGATTGCAGCAATACCGGAGCAGTGCGCGATGACCGGCGTCGACTTCGCTAGACAAACTGCCAGACAACACCCATGTGTCGCTTGCGTACAACAGAACAGGCTCAACACATGCCCTGAACAGTTGCACTTTCTCCGATATTGCTGCTGATGATGCCCAAAATCCGTGGAGTTTCCGTGCAGCAATCCACGCCAGTGCTCTTCTTCGTCTGAACGCCGACCGACTGTCCTTCAGCTGACTGCCCAGATAGGCAAAGTCCTCGCAGACGTCAATGCGGTCTCCGTTCGAAGACAGAATGTTGTCAGATTTTTGCACACCCACTAACAGCACCTTGCACTTGGAGTCATTGAGCTGCAGACCCACAGACGCGGCGGCCGCCTCCAGTCTGGCCAGCTGTTTTTGAGCGTCGGCGATGTTGTCCGACAGCAGCGCCAGATCGTCGGCATAGGCCAGAGCTGCAAGCTTCACCGCAGGTCGCCGCTGACAGAGCCGCCTTCTCACAGTGAATGCCTGCTCCTGCCGGATGCTACACCTCATGATGTAGTCAATGACTACAACGAACAAGTACGGTGCGAGAGTGTCACCTTGTAGTACACCGCTTGACGTCTCAAACTGCTCGGTGTACTCGCTGCCGACCCTGACCTGTGCTACGGTGTTGGTGTAGAGGCTCATTATGGCGCTGACCAGTTTGTTGTCGACTCCGTAGGCGAGCAAGATGGACTGCAATGACCCACGGTTAACTCGATCGAAGGCTTTGAAAAAGTCGACAAACACAACACACTGTGACTTTTTTCTCGTGCGACAGGTGTCTATACAAACACCAAGTGTGGCAATTTGTTCAGACGTGCACCTGTGAGGTCTGAAACCCGCCTGGACATTCAGCAACCTTTCTTCTAGTATTCTCCTTATGCGCTGCAACAAGACTCTGTTGCACAGCTTGGCTGCAGCACACATCAGAGAGATACCACGCTGGTCGCCGAGTGCTGTACTGCCTGGGTTCTTCGGTATGCACACTATGTGCGACGACAACCATTCCGATGGAGGATCAGCTCGCTGCACTACCGCGTTGATGTGTGGTAGGAGCAGAGACGCCAACTGCGGCAGTTTCCACACTTCTGACGGGATGCCATCTTTTCCGGACGACTTGCCTGTAGCCACTGTGCCGCACGCCCGCTTCAGCTCTGCGAGGTTGACCGCCATTGCTGTGCTGAGAACTGGCAGTGTGCTGTGTGGTGATATTGAACCGAAGTCCAGCAAAGGAGAGCACACATTTGACATTTCAGTATTGAGGATGTCACTGAAGTGTGCTCGGACTTTGTTCAGGCGCTCACTGGGGTTCTCCGCATTGAAAAGTGATGGGTGCCTGCTCTTCCGCCCCGTAATTGTGTTAATACACTGCCATGCTGCTGCACCCCTCCCATTCTCTCTGTGTCGCTGTATTTCGTTTACCACGCTGTCGATAAGCTCTTTACGCCGCCGCTCGTAAACTTCATGAAGAGAGTTTGTGTGGGAGACTGACCCTTGTTTGGTGCTGTGCAGTATCTTCACGCGCTCTGTCGCTATGGCAGAGTCGTCCCACAGAGCGTTCCTGGGCCCTCGCGCGCGTGAGGGGAGGGTCACGTCGGCAGCATATAGGACCGACTTAGCGAGGCTGGTGTAGCTTCCGTCGCCCTGTCTTTGCTGATTGATTACAGCGCCGATAAACCTCCTGCGCGCTGCCGGTTTTCTCAGTGTTGACCACTGGATTTGACGCTGTTGTCTGTGTTTGACGCCCATCCACAGGCGCAGGCTCAGTGAGCACAGTAGCATGGCGTGGTCCGATGGAATGCAGCGAGGACGAATTCGGGAGACTCTACGCAGTATGCGACACCACTGGCGCTGAACGAACACATAGTCCAGTCGAGCCCTGCGGCAATTGGGTCCGAAGAATATCGGAATATGGCTTTGCCGTTGCCGCATGACTCCATTTGCAGCGATCAAGTCGTTGCTAGCCACGAAATCACTCACTGCGTCAGTGTGCGTTGATTTTGACTGCGGAAAGGCATGCTTGTTGTTGACTCCAGTCTGTAGGTCGGCGTTGAAGTCACCGACAACACAGGTGACATCGCGATTTGCACCGCCGGCCACAAACGTAGTCAGCACATTTATGCACTCTTCTGCTTCGTCCAGTGCGGCTGCACATGCGGTGGGCATATAACAATTTACAATGCGCAATCTGTTGGCCTTCAGCTGGAATGTCGCTGTTGTGACTCGCGCGTAGTACGCTGCTGTAGCTAAGCTGCTAAGCTGTAGTACGTGCTATTTGATAAAAAGTTCCATTGAAACAATAGAAATAACATTATTGCGACCATTAATAAGAAGATTTATAATTGAAATTAGTGTATTTCACCTTTGTATTAGCTTAGCTTTTCACTTTTAAATTACATTTTGATGGTTATGCTCCTTTTTGCGATGCTAGCCAAATAATATTAAGTCATTTTTGGTGGTTTGTTGTTGAAATGGTACCAGATCGGAGAGAGGGTGGAAAAATAGTACCAACTCGGAAAGAGAATAGAAAAGGACTGGTGTATTTTCTTCCTTCAGAACTGCAAACAGAAATTGACCTTTTTTGAATGAGATTATTTCAAGTTACTTTTTTATAAGTTATTAGGTTACTTATTATGTTCACAAACAAACAAACAAACCGTGTATTTCATATAGCTCACTAATCAGCAAAGGCATGTGACTAGGCAGCAAAGGCAGCAAAACATGTGATATAGCGATGCAAATGTAATAACATTAAAACTCAGGTTATTTTTAGGTTATTTTTTCTCGAAAATAAAGTTATTTTTTTTCTGATTTTTAGGTTACTTTTTTGACAGCCCTAGTGATTATATGAGCATGCAGAGGATTGATAACAGCGGAATTTGCTCGGTTTTGGTGAGGAGTGTGGCTCAGTGTTTACTCCCTGCAGATTCAAGCAGGGATGTCAATGATATTACTTTTTTCTTTCGGAAATTGGTGTTTTTTTACCTATGTGGAATATTTAGTATTTTTAGGTCAATGAACAAGGTGAAATGCATTACACAATATAACCACACTGGAAATATAATTGGGCTCACCGGACTGTAATGTATTACGCTGAGTGTGTGTGTGTACGTGTGAAGTTTCTAATACTGAATTTCTACGAAGGGCGAACAAAAAAGTGCTTAGTCTCCATGCTTTGGTCTCCTGCGCTATAGCAAACGGTGTGTCAGAACATCGGAGGTTTTTTGTGACGTCATCTTGAGCATATGATGCTTGGTGCGGTCTGCACCCAGACAATATGAGATTTTCGCTGAAACCCAGCTGTGAGTCATGGCACATACAATCGGCCTCACATCTGGGAGTGTTCTGTGAATGGTGCTTGCGGTGAATGGTGCTTGCGGTGAATGGTGCTTGCGGTGCAGTCGATTTCTGGTGAGAGTGGGAAACAAGATTTTTTATCCTGGTTTATCTGTCCAAGTAACTTACCCTCTCTTGGACACTGTTTATGCAACACCAACATTTAAATCCTTGTGTGGGCGTCGAATATTTCGACGGGAATTATCGGGACGACGAAATATTCCACGTATTGTTACACTTGCATACACTACATACATTTGGACTCCGTGGTGTAGTGGTAGCACACCCGCCTCACAAGCAAGAGGTCCGTGGTTCGAAACCCGGCGGAGCAGAATTTCATTGGGCGAATTCTATAATCCTGCAGCCCCTGTCCTCCCAGCAGAAAATGGTACCAGATATCAGTCATGAGTTGTGACATGCATTCTGGGGAGGTGACCCTCTCTAATACGTCTTTCGTCTTTGCGGCGCCATAGCGTGGAGAGCGTCGATTCTGCGGTGGCAGCGAGCTGCACCACAGGGGCACGCCTATGTGTTCATAAGCTTCGGCTTCTTCCCGTGTAGCAGCTATCACTTAATCCATTAACTTTTAAACTTACGCATAATGATGTGTATGTAACTATATTTGCAAGTCCAGTCCAGTCCAGTAGTAGTCGTGGGATGCGCCTTGTCTTCGGCAAGCATTGACAGTTGAAATGCACGTGATTAATCAGACTGGCAGACAAAGGCTGATATTAGCAGATGTCATCATATCTGCATGTTGTGAAACTTGGCGCTATTTCAGCGTGTAGTTTCATACGTTACACACAGCTCCAGATTGCATTAACATTTTCTTGAGCTCTGAAATTTGCCGATCATTTATGAAATAGCAGTTATGAAAGTTTATCAGAAATATCCAATTAGGCGAGCAGTCTTATCTTTAACTATCTTATCTTATCTTATCTTATCTTTAAGCTTACTTCTTCAGTGCCCAAATCTGAGAAGCGTTAATCTGATCTAGGAGTATTTGTGGCGCTGTTCGTTTGTCGTTTGCACTAGAACCATCTGGCAGCGCTGAAAAAGCCAAGCAGAAATAGTTTTTTAACTCGTATGGGCGTGGTCGTGCGATATTGCTTCGAATTGCGTTAACTTGAAATTCTAATTCAACGTCATTGTGCAAATTTTAATTATTGAGCTTATCGACAACGCTCTCAGGGCTGACCTTCGATGATTGGAAGCTCTAGGAAAAGCGAACTTTGCGGTGCCAGATGAAATGAACGATTAATTAATGCATACCGAAATATATATTAGTAAATATTGGTAGTATAAAACTGTCAGTAAATATTTCTAGATTAGTAAAAATGTATATTTATAACCATATTCATGCAGATGCCTTAAACGTTCTACAAAAACCAACTGTCTGTGATGTGATGACGGGAAAGTCTCGAATAACGTGAGAGTAATCCAGAGACTGGATTATAGTACCCTTTTCGATAGATATCATTGCCGGACTGGTCAGGAGCTCTTGCGTAATTGTTGTTCTTAAATTATTTCTGGCAATGACTATCTAACCTAACCAAACCTAGCCTAATCTAAACCAACCTAGCCCAGCCTAACCTAACCTAAGCTAGCTAAAGCTAATCTAACCTAGTATAATCTAATCTAACTCGTCGCAATAGTAATCGCAATTGGCAATGTTATACGAAAGGCTTTTCCTATTCCTGCGCAAGGGTGTAGATTTGTGTCGAGGCTCGGGGGATGACAGCCATCATGTTCAAAGTTGGCTCAGTTGGTCAATTGCATGAGACCCTCAGTCATTTTACGCATAGTCAAATACAACACATATAACTGAAAGAAAAGTATATTGCATATAATTGCAAACACACACTAATCGTGTATTGTTAGATTTTTTCTATGCTGATATGATAGCAATATATTGAAAAAACTGATCTCAGGATAATTTTTGGGGGGTATATTGTAATTTGTCATATTGTAATTTGTCAGGGGGTATATTTCACTCCATACCACCCAGGAACTACACCCATGTTTCTGCGTGATTCTTTTGCGAGGCCTCAATGGGAAGCCCTGGGCGGCCGTCTAGTTTGCCTATGCCTGAAGCCGGCGCTGGCACTCGGAAGAAAACAGTATTTGTCCACGGCGACACAAGCTACACGTGAGTCTCACACATGCTTACATCTGATACCCACAACCACACACACTGGCACACCCACAGGCACACCCACAGGCACACCCACAGGCACACCCACAGGCACACCCACCGGCACACACACACACCTGCGTTAAATCTATTAAACCCGTGTACCAGCAAAATATTGGACAAAATATCACTTAGCAGGTGACTAGCTTGTTTTAGTCATATATTCATAGCGAAATTTACAATGAGAAGATTTCATATTTGCGGTCTGAATTTATATAAAATTCGAGTATTCTCTTGTTGACTTCTTGTATATTGGCGCAAATATTGTCCGTCAAACATCTCAATGATTCGACCATTCTCAGGCTGAGATGCCGCTAGTTGCTGAATAACTTCCAAATAAAAAATATTCGCAGCCACTTTTTGAGCAGGTCTAAATTTGAGGCGGAATTCTCCTGCCAGCGCACCTTGATTCCAGAGAATTTCTCAACGAAAAGATTTGCACTTCGGCATGTATGTGTGAGTGTGCGCTGTACGTGTGTGTGTGTGAAGGTGTATGTACGCGCGTGTGTGTGTGTGTGTATGTTTGCGCGCGCGCGTGTGTGTGTGTGTATGCTTGCGCGCGCGCGGTGTGAGTATGTCTGTGTGTGAATGTGCATCGCTTTGACCACATATTGCAGTGCTATTCCAGTCTTGTGTGTGTGTGCGTGTGTGCTCGTCTAAGTGCGTTTGTGTGTGCGTGTGTGCGTGTGTGTGTGTGTGACATTAGTTGACTCAGATATACACACACTTACAGAGCGGTTTCAGCTGATTACACCTGGATTAAATCTCTCATCTCTCAGTGTATTTCAGTGTGTCAGTGTTCGTGTGTGTGTGTGTGTGTGTGTGTGTGTGTGTGTGTGTGTGTGTGTGTGCGTGTGTGTGTGTGTGCGTGTGTGTGTGTGTGTATGTGTCGTTGTAAGAATGTGTTACGTTACATGTGAGGGCATTGCGCGATGGTGACAACTTGGGAGTGATTGTTTTTTGTGCGAGTTTCGGCTTCATTTGGTGTGCGAGTCCTGCAGACTATGAATGGCGGCATAAATTGCCTGCAGACTTGACGAGAACGACAGCCGACACGGCACCGATGTTGCTCTAACGCCGTGTGCAACAAAGCCGCTGCAACACATGGCGATTCGAGTGTAAATTGAGGATATATTTGGTTCATTGCAACATGCAGCCTGCCAGTAGCGGTATTGTTGAGGTGAGTGTGTGTGTGTGTGTTCATTTTTATTAGATGTTTTTGCAACGAGCTGCTGTTGTAATAATTGTATGATTTATTTAATTGGTTGATAGATTACTAGATTATAAACTGATAGATTAAAAAGGATATAAAAGCTGTTGAATATGCTTAATATTGCAGTATTGTGGTTATGCTAAATATGTTTAATAATGATTTATTATTGTATATGCATAGGCTAAATATGCCCGATTCGCTCCTAATATTCGCCCCGCTATAGCCAGTGGCGGCGCCAGGATTTTTGCGATAGTGGGGGAGGGGGGGGGGGCTAAGGAAATAGCTGTGGGGGCTTAGCGAAGCATGAAGAGCTACACTCGAACGCTGACTACAAAATATTATAATAAGAGACGGGGGCACACTGATTCAGTCCTCGAACTTTAACCAAAATTGCAGGACTTCATTTACAGTGGTAAGAAATTTTAATGTCCATGATCATGATTTTTGGGGTGGTTTGACATATTTTTGGGGGGACTCCAGCCCCCAAGCCCCCTGGCGCCGCCACTGGCTATAGCTGATATTACATTGTGCTTTCTGAAATTTTTGATAGCGCACAAAGGTGAAGTTTGTCTTCTTATTCAAGTTTGTCTGTTTGCTTCAGCTTGTCTTTTTCTCAGTTTCACAACAACGTCAAAGTTTTACAATAGATCGACCTCAGCGAAGAACTTCAACAACTGCAGAGCACACACACACACACGCACACACGCACACGTGTTATGCATATCCAAAGTTTCGCTTAGCTGCGCATCGGGCGATTTTCAAATGCCAGCAATAACCAATGTTGAACTTCATTAGCTGGGCCGTTCAACGCACTGAACCATGCATTTGCTTCCGACTTTATGTATGTGTGCATGTGTGTGTGCGTGTGTGTGTATGTGTGAGTGTGTGTATGTGTGTGTGTGTGTGTGTGTGTGTGTGTGTGTATGGGCGAATGTGCGAAAAGTAGTTTCTGACATTCTTGATGAGGCTTTTTTCAGCGGAATATTGAGATGAAGTGTTGTGTAATTTGCTGGGACAGTGGCTGTTATGTGTGTGTGTGTGTGTGTGTGTGTGTGTGTGTGTGTGTGTGCGTGTGTGTAAGTTTGTGTGTATGTGTATGTATGTGTATGTATGTGTATGTGTGTGTGTGTGTGGAGCTTGGACTGTCGCAGCTCTGTGAAGCCTCATTCGGAGATGATCAATTTTCGAGTGTCAACTCTAATAATGCGCTAATGCTTGGGCCAGACATCTGTGACATTTGGTGACAAAGCACTGCTTGCTCTCAGTCGGATATGCTCGACTTTCTTGATGCGCACCGATTTCGAAATACGACGCAGATGTGTATAGTTGGCGACCAGCCTCGGGAAAGCAGTGGTTATCGAACATGTTCAGTGTTCGTATCATTATCGAATCAGCAGTCAGTTATCGCATCCCTCGGATTCCTGACAGCTAAATGAAAAACATACAAATACAAATGACGTAATAACAAAATTATTGTATTCAATATTCATTCATACAACTTGAAGTTGTTTAAAAAAGTGTACGTATAAGCATTTTATTTGGTTCAAAATTATATCATTTTTGTCTGCACAGCATAATTTAATTTCATGAGTGTCAAGCAAAAAGTTTTTTCCGGGAAAAAAACGCAAAACATAGGTAATAGCATATATTTTGTTTTATTTGAACAGCAATTATAGTCACCCCTTAGGAATCAAGCTTGCACCCTCTTAGGGTGCGAGGACTCCCGCTTAAGAACCCGTGCGGTAAAACTCGGTGGCCATGAACAACAAGCTGCTGCAACAATAAATTACTGATTAGATATCCAACGTATCTAACTTTGTGAAAGAGTATACGAGTAATCTAGTAATTTCTAATCTAGTAAGAACAGCTAGTAATCTGGATATCTACAAGTAGTTTATCGTAGTAGTGTCCAGTAATCCGAATATCTAGTAATCGTAGTAATATCTAGTCATTTGGATATCTAGTAATCTTAGGAATATCTAGTAATTTGGATATCTAGTAATCTTAGGAATATCTAGTAATTTGAGTAGACACACGTTGGTGTAAGTGTTGTAGATTTCAGTTGTGTACGTTTTCAAAAACGATCTTTAACTGTTAGTTTCGAACTAACAGTAGTCTCCGAAATCAGTCGATCAGCCCTAATTAACCTGAGCCGAAGCAATCACTTCATGTCCTTAACCTATTTCAACACTGTTCTATTGACATATTGTCCTGCTTCCCACTTTTGCCATTACGTATCAAGTTATCCATGCCAAGACAATGAGTGCTTATGAATGGACGCGGTTTTGTGTTTCTTTACATAACGCTGCGCCAGCATTTCATTCTAAATTCAATCCTATTTCAACAAGCTGTTTAAAAAGTCTTCATGTCATTTTGTATATAAAGATACATACATATTTTGCGTTTGCAATAAATTTTGTGCGGAGGCCAAAATTAATTATCTTGTCCAGCAACATCCTGCATGTAGACATGCTGAATTGAATACTCTTGATTTACTGCTCTCTGCAATTGCGCTGCACACACCATAGTGTTGAATCAGCGTGCATTCAAGTAGATGTATGCGTTAGATATTCGGCAAAACAAGCGATAGATAGAATTTGACGCAAAATCAACCGTGCAATGCAAGTGTGAAGGAAAAAATTTTTCGTCAACGAAATTATGCATGTATGCTGCAGTATTGAGGCGAAGCCAGCTAAAAGTACCTTTCAAGTTTATTTCGGCCAGCATTCGGCCATGCAAGAAGCATGCAAATTTAATGCTTGCAGCCATACAGCAAGGCGTCTTGCATGCAATATATCTAGAGCTGTACGCTAGCACTGCCCAAATAGCGCATGCAACTTTGGTCAGGTGGCACTCGTGGTGAGTCCGCTGGTCGGATTATTCCGGACGTCAATCTTGACTGACTGACTGACTGACTGACTGAGACCAACACAAAAATGAACTTGCGTTGAATATGCCTGCCTGCAATAGAGTTTGCCAAGCAAAGCAAGAGTAACTTGCCTGCAATAGAGTTTGATCAAGACCATCCATGCCCAAGCTAGCCAGTCTAAAAGCGAAAACACTGTGAGTCGGTTACTGAAGAGACACATACCAAGATATTGCAAGAAACATAATGAACCAAAAAACAGCAAAACATCACTTGTTGTGACGCAAAATTTTCAGATATATTTTTGGCTCTATAATGAAGACAGCACAATATGTATGCATCCATATCTATATATATATATATATATATATAAGATTATGTTATATTAGTGTCCTATCATGCGACTATAAATATATATAAATGAAACAAGGGTTATTAACCGGGGTGCCGTTCTGGATCCTAAGGGGTGCAAGGATTTCTGTGAATATTTAAGGAACATATATGTTTTAAACTTTGCTTTATATTCTTCTTGTAGAAAAACTCAAATGAAACATATTTGGAAACTCAAAGGAAAAAAGGTTGTGAATACGTCGATTGTATTTATATATTTTCATACAGCTATAGTAAATTCAGAGAGATGCGAGAACTGACTGCTGATTTGAAAAAAATGCGAACACTGGAAAATGATCACTAAGAACCTCTGCTATATGTGGACAATTATCACTAAGAACCTCTGCTATATGTGGACAAAATATAGCTAGCAGTTTGAGGTTAATTAAATGAGGTGATTGGAGCAAAGCACAGTTATGGACAATTGTATTTGCAGAACACAGAAGGACACACACACACACATAACATATTTGCACACACATAACATATTTGCACACACATAACATATTTGCACACACATAACACACAATACGCAAGGAAAAGAGTGATCTACACACACACATACATGCACACGTAGTAGCATGAACGCACACAGAAACAATTGTGACGCTAGTCACCAATTATTAGCATTTTTTTATATTTGTGTTGCTGCTGACGAGATGAATTATGGATGAATATTGGATTGTAGTGAACGTTATATATAAGTCGATATGCTTTTGAAATGTAGTTATACTGAGCTTTGAACCTCGACATTTGGATCTACCTAGATAATTCGACCATCATCAGCATTTTTTTTCTACCAAATATGTTGATTTTGTTCCTGTCCTGTGATAATACTCCGGGAAAACGACGGTTTCAATAAAGTTTTTTAAGGAGCGCTAAACCACGTATTTATAAGAAAATATATGTATAGGGTAATATGAGGTATAGCAATTAATTTTTAACGCCGAAAGAATTGTAAAAATGGAATGTCTAAGCCGAACTTGCGAAGTTCTTTGAGAGAATTCGAATCACTAATGAAAAATATTGAATATACTGTTTCACATTAGGAATTTTGTAGTCAATACTCAGAAAATAATGGTGTATTTTGGCAAGTGGGAAGTTCTATTGTAGTTTGTCCAGCAGTAATATTGCCCGCTGTGTGACGTGAACTGTTTGTCTGCAGCAGGGAGGCGAGGTTGACGTCGTTTTGCGCAGACATCTGAGACGATTGCGGCGTGATTCGGCGCTCATCTATCAGCTGACTGTGTCTGCCACGCTGCTCGTTTGTTCGGCCATTATGTTCTCTTGCAAACAGGCAAGTGATAACGCCATTTCAATAACGCCCCATAACACAGGCTGATCCAGAATTCTGGCACATGATTTTGATATCGCATTTCTCACAAACTATTGAGGATATGAATATGTATCTGATATGGACAGAAAGATCGCATGTGATATTATTCATGGAATGTTCAAAGATATTTATTGTGAGCGTCATTGATCATAAGACACACACACAGAGACGATGCGAGGTCTTATGACCCCTCCAGAAAGCAATAGTTGGGCCTCCACTATAAATAGAATACCTTGCTACGGCTCTGGACACTCATCAAGCCCATAATCCGATTATTGCCAAACTCGTGACAACATTCTGTTGTCGTTTGTTAATGTTAATAACAGCAACAGCCTCTAACCTATATTTTTCTGCTTAACGTTTTGAGTTGAAACTTGTAGTCATTGTATCACAGCACGCTTGTGCGTGTTGTTACGATAGCCGTGGTGTAATTACAGTAATTATATTTGGTTTTAACCACTGAATTTATCCGCTGTCGGTCAGTATAGGGTTGTAGTTCACTCTAGTAATAGTGGCTAGTGGCTCTTAACCTGTGGGGAATAACCCACTGGTGGGAAATTGAGTGGTTGTCAAGTGGGAAGCAAAAGGTTGGACAGAAGGACAAGTATATGGTTTTATCAGTTCAAATTGGTTTATTTTTGCTTCTCATGACCTCTTGACATTTACTTGGATGTAACAACTGAATGTATTGAATTTATCAGCGCTGTTCTGGAAAATTAAATGATAGATCATTAAGAAGTGGGGAATCAGAGAAAAAAGGTTGAGAACCACTGCTCTTGGAACAAGATACATGTCACATATACGCTAGCTAACTGATTGCTCACGATTAATTCGTTGGAATTTTCGAACGCCTACATAAGGATGCACAACAGGCTGCCGAATGAAAACTGTGTGTATGTGTGTGTGTGTGTGTGTATGTGCGTTCTCATTGAGTTGTTTCCGCAAAAATGAGTCAAACACTCGTGGCTGCTGCCTTCCAGAGATCATAATTCTTTTTTAAACATTTGTTTTGTGATCTGGTTGAGGATTTCATTTGGCAATTTGTTCCAATCAGCTTTCGTTCTGCTAGGAAAGCTATATTGTACACATCCATCTTGATTCTGCGTTTTTGTAGATCGAAACTTATAAACTATTAACACGCTTATAAACTAAACTTTTGCCGCCTCTTCTTCTCTCGGTTAATGTTGGTAGGCACATATACCGTAATCTTTCTGTGTAAGTTTATCTAGGCTTATGTGTGTGTGTGTGTGTGTGTGTGTGTGTGTGTGTGTGTGTGTGTGTGTGTGTGTGTGTGTTTGTGTGTGTGTGTGTGTGTTATAAGCAAGTTCTTCTTACCGAGTAATACTTTGGTAGCATTGATATTACGAGCTCTTCTTTCTCGCTATACAATGATCGCAAACTCTCTTGAACATTACATGTAATGTAATGTAATGTAATAACATTTATTGCACTCCACAAATGGTTTTTCAGTACAATATTCACACACACACACCCACAGCACACACACACACTCACTCCCACATGTTCCTAAACAATCAATTGACACGCGAGACAACAGAACAACAATCTTCATAAACGAACAACTCTGAAAAGACAATAGGTATAACGCGCAATATATATTATAGTATTATATATAATATATAATTATATAAGCCGAAACCACATTTACTTCATAATTGGCTAAAACGTTCCGTACAGAAATCGAGCAGCGTCGTAGATTAATCTTCTCCTGCCGGCATCGGCTTTTATCGCTGGATATATCAGTCTACATGTGTGCATGAATGCATGTGTTTGCGTTCATGTGTGTGTGTGTGTGTGTGTGTGGGTGTGTGTTGGGTTGTACAGACGAGCGAGACGAGCTGCTTGCCTGTATGGCTGGCCGTGCAGCTGTGTGTCAGCGCTTGTCTCATCCTCGTCTCGACGGTGGCTTTCTCGCTGCTTCCACCGAGGGTCGCCACCGCCGGCGCCACAGCCAGCACTACCGTCACCCACGTGCTGGTGACGGCGTGCGTGTCGGCGCCGCAGATCTACTGCAACGACCAGCAAGTGGGACTTCTGCTGCCGGCTGTCAGTCTGCATGTGTTCTGCACGTTGACTCTGTCGGCTGGCAGTTGGACGCTGGTGACGACGCTGGCGTCGCTCAGCTCGGCCGTCTTCTTGTGCGTCGAGTCGACGGCGCATCGCCATAATCAGGTGAGCAGTGTCCGGCAGCTTCCGGCAGCCTTGGGCTTCCTTCAGGCTTAGTTTTTTATATATACAACAACAACATGTATTTGTTATAGCGCACCGAAGGGCTCGGGCGCGAAACGATTAAGAAGATAATTGGCAAAACGGAATGTAACTATCAGCTCAGGTTCAAAAAAGAAGTAAAATACAAATATAAAATTAAAGACAATAAATATAGAGACAAAATACGGACAAATAAAAGGACATGTCGGACAAGACAACACGACTGAAACATAATCATAACACAACTTGGGATAATACAAGTATAACGTAGACAACCCTACGTTTAGCCCTACGTTTTCAATATACAGACGTACATTGAAAACGTAAGACTAGATATTATTGCACACTGGTTGTCAGTTGCAAAAAACACGAGTATGTAAGCAGCATTAAACAGTTTTTTATTATCAATGTTGCGTAATACCAAAATTGTTGCATTTATTTATTCATCTTTTCATTTAATCCCGTGTGTATGTGTGTGTGATGTTAGTTGATGGTTGCTTTTATTGCACTGTTGAGCGCGCACCTAGTCGGCCATTATTACCGCAGAGTGAGTCGCGGCAGTCAGATGACCGCGCTGCGCTCGACCAAGACCAGCGTTGAGGCCCGCATCACACTGGAGAACGAGCGAGAACAACAGGTCAGTTGACAGTTGACAACTACATCATCATCCTTCATCGCCAGTCTCCTTCACATATTGCTACATGTTGATACGGGACACGTGTTGATACGGGATAGAGCGGTGATCTTTCACGTTGATCGAGGAGATCAGGACATGTATGATTGATTGTGCCGTGTTTACGCACGGGTGAAAGGAAAAGTTGAGCGCACCTATCTCCTGGAGTATTGCTATATGCTCTCTTCAAATCCAGAAGGAGACAGTTTGTAATTTCGTGTGATGCATAAAACTCAATCAAGTGATACAATGATAGAATGGAGATCAATGAATTCCATTTGTAGTCGCCTCTTACGGCACGCAGCGGCAACGGAGGTAGTATTTTCATCTTATATCACAGAGACGTAAACAAACTTACAGACAGTGGTGGCTCCAAGGGGGGCCTGGAGAAGCTGAAGCCCCCCTCAAATGTGTCCAACCCTCTGAGCCTCCCAAAAATCGTGACCATGAACATTTCGAGTGTAGTTCCTCATGTTTTGCCAAGCCCCCGCAACTTTATCCTTAGCCCCTCCTCGGTCCCCGCCTACAAAATCCTGGCGCCGCCACTTCTGGCAGAAAACTCACAGTGGCGGACACTTAAAGCTTGGAGCCCTGGACAGCTGGAGAATGTGGCATGCCTTGTGCGTGTATCATTGGTAGTAATACAAGCTAGTTAGATTTTTCACTGGAATTAGCCGTAAAGTAGCAAAAATTAGTCCTGTAATTGTGAGCTTATATAACAAACTAATTACTATCTTACTACCTATAACTATGCATAATTAATAACAATTTGAATAACTTACCACGATGAACCGGTAACCGGTGTCTGTTTGTATTGCCAGCTTATTATAGGAATAATCGATTTGTTCCATTTGAAAATTATGCGTCTGGTGCTGAGGCTACTCCGCCACCTTATTAATACGCCACTAATAACTGCACATTCTGTTTCCTCTTGGCATCTTATCTATCCTTGTATATCATCTCTTGTCGATTGGCGTGAAGTTCTGCGATTATCTGCTCGAGATAATGTAATTGTGCAACATATCATCTCGACTTACAAATGACATGACATAATTTTATTTCAATCTGAGGTCGGCATTGATGCGGCAAGTTATTTATTCACATCTCATATGCTAGATAAAATCGTAAATTTTTTTCATTCATTCGCTCATTCTTTTCATTGTTTTTTCGTTCTTCTAAACTAAGAACATATTTATTGTCTATTCCAACGAAACACACGCACACACACACTCACTCACATAGCGAAGGACATATGCGCATGTGTGATGCGCTGTTGATAGGAATGTTTGCTGTGAACCAGCATATCTAGGAACTGTTCCAGTATTGGCAACCGTCAACTAGCAACTGTCTTCCCAGCGTTGTGAATAATTCAAATTGAATATTCATCACCCACACGCCGGCCAATTGCAGTGTGGGATTTTCAGCCAATCGTTTCTCCGAAAATGTTGATTTGTTTTTGATCGTCTTGTAGCCACTGGGCGTATTTACGAGCGAGCGAGATAATTAGATGGATACATAGAAAAAGGGAGACGTGGAAAGACCAGAGAGATAATGCGAGCCGAGCCGCATTGCAGAGCCGATGCGGGGTCTTATGCCCCTTGTAGGCAATACTGGGGGTCTCATTATACACAAATCACCATTATAATAGAGGAACATCTTTGGGAAACTGCAGTTACGAGCAGCCCCTCGGTCTCCATGGGGGTTTTTGTGCGCTACTTTATGATAAATAGAGTTGGGAATTTTATGCGATAATTTTTGGCGTTTTATGTTTTTATTATGTGACGAAAAATGCCACAATATGTTATCAAAAGTCCCAAAATATGTTATTCAATTTTCATATAATATTCGAACTTTGGACTCTTTCATAGATTATTTGCATTTTATGCATGTATCAAACCACATTTCATTGGGGAGCCATCCTCAGGGAGGCGAAATTTTCGTAGTACGCGGAAAAAGTTTCACCTTGATTGGGCCCTTCCGATAAGGTAGAGGTGTAGTGGCGTCGCCAGAATTCTTCCGGGGGGAGGGGGCTGAGAGGGGCTAAGGAAAAATATGTGGGGCTATGCGAAACATGAGAAACCACACTGGAAATGTTCATGGAAGTGGTGCCACTGTAGGGGTGCCATTTTGGACTTTTGCTCCGAGGCGATGATCCCATGATTCGATTCTCCATGTATAGTTGATATGACGCTTTTCGAGTGAGCAAGCGATTTGTTGTGTCGATCGAGCTGCGATTTGTGACCAGCGGACACGTCTTTGTCACATGTAACGCAAAACATTCTCATTCTATTAGACATTTTTAAAGGGAAATTCGACTTCGCGTTGAATTCCTTAAACTCTTTGAGTGTGACGATAGATACGTCATTTGAGGAACTTGTGTTGAATAATTCTCGGAAATGTAAATATGTAAATAAGTGCATATGTGATCCTACCTTCCCAAAAAGTCAATGACACGTGCATCTACCTTGAAGCGATTGAATCACACAAATTAAACCACAACACATACGGTAGTTGACCAGGAATATAACACCGTGCTACACTCTTGGTATCCAGACATGAGAAACTATCAGGAATGTTGCTATATTTCCATTGTTAACGTTGCTGGCGTTAATATAAAACCTATATCCAATGTTCGGATGTATCATAACATCTTGAATACGTAATATGTGTGATTTCAATTTTTAACAGGATATATTAATTCAAATCACAACCTTTAGAATGATATATTTGGACAATATGCAAGCACACACACTGCATCAAGAAAACACAGTGCGCCGCATGGCGGAGCAAATCATGCTTCATCTCGAGGCAGGCAGAAGTGCCTCCATGTGGCAGATGATAAACGATCTTAGCGGCAGAAAACGAGCGGCTCCGAGCATCACGTCAGCCGAGAGCATCGACGAACGCATAAATTCGACAATGCGTCACTTTTCGGAGCTTTTGAACCGACAGACTCAATCCGAAGAGTTACAGCAGCCTGCTTCACTACCAGATATGCCTGTCATGTCACATCACGAAGTATCGCTCTGCGAGCTGACTTCGGCTGTCAATTCTGCGGCGTGCGGTAAATCAGCAGGGTTCGACGGCATCCCAGTGGACGTTTGGAAAGTCGACGAGCTGACGCATCTGCTGCTGCCCTTTGTGAACAGCGTTGTAAACTACGCATGCCCACCAGAAGAATGGCTCAGGTCAGTAATAATAACCATTCCGAAGAAATCTGGCAACATGGAGCTGCATAACCTCCGAGGAATCTCGCTGATGCCATCTGCCACCAAACTCTATAATCGAGTGATGTTAAATCGTTTACGCGAGCATATCGACAGCAATATTCTACCCGCACAGTCTGGTTTTCGTCCCAACAGAGGCACAACAGAACAAATTATCTGTCTCAAAATGTGCATGGAGGACGCCACTGTGAGGAAAAAGTCGTTATGTACGATTGCATTAGATTTCCAAAAAGCATTCGATAGCATCAACCGTTTTGCAATGAAACAGGTGCTCCAGTTTTACTGCCGCAACAGTGCCCTGGTCGACAGCATAATGTGTTTGTATAATGGATCAACCGCCACTGTGCGCACAGCGCTCGGCGAGACAGCACCGTTTAACACCACTTCTGGGGTGTTACAGGGCGATACATTGGCGCCCTATCTTTTCGTGTTATGCATTGACTACGTGCTCAGGAGCAGCCTGACCGAGGAAGACGGTTTCACAGTGCGTCGGCGCCTCTCATCACGACACCCAATGGTCAAGATCACGACGCTGGCATACGCTGACGATGTTGTAATTCTTGCCGACACTCCCGCCGCTGCTCAGCGCCAGATGCACCGCTTCGAGCGCGCAGCTGTTTATGTCGGCCTGACTCTGAACGAGAAAAAATGCACGGTCTCGCTGATTGGATGCAGTGTATCAGGTAGCCCTGTTGTACACACAAGCTCGGGTGCGCCACTGCCGACAGTCTGCGAGTGTCGCTACCTGGGCAGTGATGTTCCCAACAGCAAGAGTGCATTCCACCACAGACGTCAGCTGGCGTGGGTTGCAGCTCGAAAGTTAAGTGCAGCGTGGAGATCTGACATTTCAACGGCCTGCAAAGTGAAGCTTTTTCGCGCGTGTGTACAGACCGTACTGTTGTACGGCGGTGAAAGCTGGTCGCTGACGAAAACTCTGGAGGCAGAAGTCAACGCCGGACAGCGGGCACTGTTGAGGTATTGTATTAATGTGCGCTACCCACAAACTATCTCCAGTGCAGCCCTGTACGCCACCAGCAAGTTGTCGGCCGCCAGTGTTTTGTTGCGTCGGAGGCGACTCCAGTTGCTTGGGCATGTACTGCGCCGACCCGAGTCGCCGATGGCAATCGTTTTTGTCAACGCACCAACAGAACCCCTGCGCAGAGGCAGAGCCAGTCGCCAAACCCTGCGTCAAGTGCTGGACGACGACCTCACAGAGATAGGCATCACGACAGCAGAGGCGGCGACTCAGGCCAAAGACAGTGTCCGGTGGGCCAACCTCCTGAAAACGCTGTAACACGGCTGATCTGATTGTTGCTACGGGCGAGATGTGTGCCTTTTTTGCATATGTCACTCTTCGCATCATCATCATCATCATTTGGACAATATTTTACAGTGAAAACGGCATTTTATGTTTTTTCACTTAGAAACGGCATTTTATGTGAAAGAATATTTTTATGTGAACACATAAAATTCCCAACTCTAATGAAATTTTAATATCATGTTTGATGCCAGGAGACCCCTCAACACTCGCCCCTACCCCGGCCTGGGGGTTCGGGGGGCCGTTGTTACGGCTCTGTAATAGAAGAGATGTAGATGTATTTGCGCGTAAATTCCGGGGTACAACGGTGAAAGTCTATGTTGATCGAATAGATCGGGAAATACATGGATAATTATGCCATATTTATGCATTGATTAAATGAAAAATTTAACGTCGCTCATTCCTCGAGTGCTGTTAAATGTTCTGCTAGACGTCTGGTTCGCCATACTTGCAAAATACGTTGTATGCGTTGTTTCACCTGTGATGTACACACATACACAAAGATGTATATATATCAAGACGGATGCGTCGACCAGTTCAAACGATAAATACATCAAATTATACTACAAAAACATAATGTCGACAGCACACAGAGTGGACGAGCGTGTGATGAGGGATATTGTGGCCAAAAATGTGACAGCCAGTGACGTCAATACTCGAGTAAAACTTGTAATTTACTACAACATGCAAAAAACAGCAAACTTGGTTCTTCGAAATAAGCCGGAGAGTGACGAGCCCGCGCAGCTGCAGCATCATCACGTCGAGTACCAATTTAAATGCAACGTCGATGGTGTGGACCTCACACATACATTGTCATGAGGACGACGACGCTGTCGCGGCCGCTGATTTGCCACCTCAACAACGGTGCAATCAATAAGCACTTCAGTTCGGCGCACGACATAAAAATCACACGTCAAGACATCGTCGAAGAAACACAGGTTTTGGCTCGCGAAAACGACGCACGGCGATTGCGCATGTTAGAGGCGCATGTTAGTATATATCACTCATCTGAAGCCGACGCTGAATAAACAGCTTGAAGAAAACGGTTTTCTGCCAATTCACCGAACGAAACTCGATGCGCCGCCGCGACGGCCAGCCAACATCACGTTCACACCTACCAGACAATGGCACCTAGTAGTGACACCTGGTTGCTGACATAATAGCCTGTGAATTTTTGTTTGAATGTTGTAGTGACTGTGTGTTGTTATTTGCGTTGTTATTGTGCTCTCATGTGATTTGTGTTTATTATCTGATGATGGAGTGTGGTAACTCCCAAACGTTACGTAATATAGGGAAGTTGTTGAGTTGTCTAATGAATAGAAGCGATCAGAAATTGGCTAGACACATGGAATCGACCAAAAAGAAATATGCAAATTGTGAAATAGCAATCCAGTTTAATCTCGTTTGCAAGCGCGAATATATATATATATATATATATATATATATATGTGTGTGTGTGTATACGCACATAGAGACAATAATTGTAAAAAATAATAAATATAACATTGTATTACACTGCGGGCGCATTGCACAATCAGGTAGAGTGGTGCATTAGCTGATAAACTGGTTCCAGCACTGCATCTACCATTTATACTGGCTCGCTGCCTAATTTCACCAACTACAATTATGTCTCTGTCTGTCTGTGTGTGTGTGTGTGTGTGTGTGTGTGTGTGTGTGTGTGTGTGTGTGTGTGTGTGTGTGTGTGTGTGTGTGTGTGTATGTGTGTGTGTGTGTGTGTGCGTGTGTGTGTGTGTGTGTGTGTGTGTGTGTGTGTGAATTGAAAGTGTAAGTGAATTGAAAGTGTAAGTGTGTAAATATTACACTATATTTATATGTATTTATGCTGTATTTGTAAATATTCACAGTTGTGGGGCTTGCCTCTCGGCTACTTTTTGCTAATTATTACATTTCCTTGTTTATATCTATCATTATTAATATTTATTATGACGATTTATTATTACTAGTATTACTTTTCGTGGACTCCGTGGCAGAGCCGTAGCGACCGCTCCCTTACTCCCCGTCCGGGGGGGGGGGCGAACGTTGAGGGGCCCCGTTGCTTCACGTATGATATTAAAATGTATTATGTATAGCCTTTACCTTTTTGCTCAGATGTCTTCACCTGAGCTTGTATTATGTGATTATGTCTAATAAATAAATAAATTATTTGGTGCTATATTTATAATGGGGCCCAAGTGTTGCCGTTTTGGGGGGGGGGCATAAGTCCTCGCAACGGCTCTGCTCCATGGTGTAGTGGTTAGCGCACCCACCTCACAAGCGGGAGGTCCGTGGTTTGAAACCCGGCGGAGCCGAATTTTTTGGGCGAATCATATGATCCAACAGCCCCTGTCCACCCAGCAGTGAATGGTACCAGATATCAGTCATGTGTTGTCATGCATTCTGGGGAGGTGGCCTTCTCTAATACGTCTTTCGTCCTTGTGGCGCCATAGCGTGGAGAGGGTCGCCTCTGCGGTGGCAGCAAGTTATACGGTCTGTGTGTTCATAAGCTACGGCTTCCCGTGTAGCGGCTGTCACTTGAGGCATTTTACCTTTAACCTTTTTGCGCAGTATACATATACCTTTACACACACAGACACACACACACACACACAAACAAACAGAGAAACACACATATTCTTTCCCAGGAGTGGAAGCTTGCGAATATAATACCGATATATAAAGGAGGAGAGAGAGACAAACTGTTGAGTTACAGGCCGATCTCACTAACAAGCGTCATGTGTAAATTGGTGGAGTCGATCATTAAGGGCAGATGGGTATCATATTTGGAGGAGAACAGTATTTTTAATGAGATACAATATGGATTCAGGAGTGGAAGACGTTGTGTTGCGAACTTGATGAGTTTTTATTTTAGGGTGATAGACACAGTGCAGGAAATAGATGGATTGTGTATATCTGGACATGAAAAAGGCATTCGACAGGGTTCCACGAAAAAAATTATTGTGGCAAATCGAGCATGAATAGGGATACGTGGAAAGCTTTTGGATTGGATGAGAGATTATTTGAGCGGACGGAAAATGAGAACAGTTGTAAGAGGTGCCAAATCGACGTGGAGATAAGTCACAATTGGCGTCCATCAAGGATCAGTGCTCAGTGACATATTGGACCAGCTGCAGAGAATTGCAAGAGGATCTAGACACGCTATGTGAGTGGAGTAGAGAATGGGACATGGAGTTTAATGCCAGCAAGTGCCACGTTATGGAATTTGTTAAAGAAAAACTCAGACCATCGACATGTTCTATGTTGGGCGAGCACAAACTGCAGAAGGTGACTGCCGAAAGAGATTTGGGTGTAACTATTGAGGATGGTCTGTCGCCGGGGAGGCATATAACCAGAGTGGTGAATACAGCGTATAGAACCATAAATAATATAAGGGTCTCATTTAACTTCATGGATGTGGAAGTGGTTAAAAATTTGAAAAAAAATGTGATAAGGCACCCACTACAATACGTGGCAGTAATATGGGCTCCCCACAATTAATAACATATCGCTAGGTTATGGAAAGTCCAAAAAGTAGCGACTGAGCTGTTAACATCATTGAGTTCGTTAAATTATGAAAAAAGGTTAGAGGAAATTGGGTTGTCATCACTGGAAAAG
Organism: Sacculina carcini; assembly: GCA_916048095.2. Classification (NCBI taxonomy): domain Eukaryota; kingdom Metazoa; phylum Arthropoda; class Thecostraca; family Sacculinidae; genus Sacculina; species Sacculina carcini. The sequence goes on along the minus strand of OU696591.1, from coordinate 2,550,925 downwards.
AGAAGGTTAACGGGGGATTTAATAAACGTTTCTAAGCACAGTATTGGTATAGAACGATTGTATAGGGAAGATTGGGTGGTTTGGAGTACGAGGGACCATAGGGGACACAATAAATGTCTACAGCAAACCCGGGTATTAAGGGATATAAAGAAGTACAGATTCCCAAGTAGGTGTATAGATATATGGAATCGTCTGGTTAGGGAAATAGTTCAATCAAACAGTATATCACAGATCAAGCATAGATTAGACAAATGTGGGTATGGAGACAGGACAGCCTGAGCCCTGCTCATTTCCTGTAAACAACAACAACAACAAATGTATTTTATATAGCGCACACAGTAATCAGAGGCGCGAAACATAACAAATATATGGACGAAAGAAAAGAAAATAGAATTTAGTAGCTCGGCGGGGGAGAGTCACAATGAGCAGTCGAAGAAAGTCAATATACATGGTAATATTGGAGTAAATATAGAGTAGATACATGAATATGAATAAATATATGTAAATACAGAGTTAGTGAACAAAATTATCAAATAAGTGAAAGTAAGTGAGGGCACAAACAAGTAAGTGGCAATATGAGGGCTAGTGGCGTCGAAACGGAGGAGTAAGAGGGGACGGCAAGGATACAACTACAACTGTGAACTACAACTGTGAACTACAACTGTAAACTACAACTGTGAGTACATATAGATATTTACATAGATATTTGTAGACATTTACATAGCGCCCTACGTGTAGAGCAGGGGTTCTTAACCGGGGGTATCCATACCCCTTGGGGGTATGGGAATCAAAAGCCAAAGGGGAACCAAATGCGATGGGAATGCGTATGGGACTCGATTGTATGGGACGGACGTATGGGACTCGATTTCTGGGTACTGGCATAAATTATTCATGGCCTATAAGTAATGAAATTATCAATGGTAAATTTTTATTAGTAATCCGTATATATAGTACAAAACATTCAAGCAATTAAAACACTCGTGGATTTAGAAAACATACTGGAAAATAGTAGGATTGGTGATAATTATTTGAATAGTCAAATAAAGGGGGCCATATTCGGCAATCCATTGGGGGTATGGTATCATCAAAAGGTTAAGAACCCCTGATCTAGAGGGTGTCTGACGCGCAGCTCACACACACACACACACACACAAACACACCCACACACACACACAAACACACCCACACACACAATCTAAAGAAAGGGACTTTATTCTACTTCAAATGATTATTTTCTCTTGTAATTGGTTGGATTATTGTGGATGGCTGATTTGATAGCGCCTCATATCGCTTCGATGAGCTAGCATTCGGCTGGTTTGGTTGTTCCTGCAGGAGCGCTTGCTGTTGAGTGTCATTCCTGCCTACATTGCCGAGGAGGTGAAGAGGTCCATAATTCAGCGCATGTCCAACCATGATGGGGCCGATTCTGCCGCCGGTGGCGCCTCTGGCGGCGGCAATTTGAACAAACAAAATTCCGACGGCCGTCACAAGAAGCAATTTCACGATCTCTACGTTCAGCGACACAACAACGTCAGGTGGGTCTCCAGAAGTGGCGGCGCCAGGTTTTTTCCGGTGGAGGGTTATGTAATAACATGCGGTGGCTTGGCGAAAAATGTTCCTGGTCTGGATTTTTTGGAGGTGCTCAAGTGGGGCTTGGCACATTTGATTTGGGGTAGCTTCAGCCCATCTTTATCCTCCCCCTTGGTACCGCGTCTGGTATCCACTGGACACTTCACACAAACACACACACACATACATACATGAAGAAGAGTGCTTGAAAGCGCGCCTCAAAGACCATTTGTGAAATATAGCGCAATGTTGCTATGTCGCTGAATTAGCCTTTGAAAATGGCGACACTGGAAAAAAGTAAAATATAAATGTATTTGTATGAAGATGCACCACTTGTGAAGTGCACTTGAATGCTCTCTGACTTGACTTGAAATTGTTGAAAATTATTTGAAATATATCTGTTTGAAAACGTTTGGTATAAATTTAAAATTACTAACAAGTCACATTATCTTGAATTACTCAAAGTGAATCAAAATCATTTACACCACTAAAAACAATACGAAATGGGACAGTTTAATAAAAAACAGCATTTGTATATCGAAACAAAGCGATTTTATACAACAATTTTAAATGCTAGTGACATCCGTAGATCAGCTTGCTGTCTATGTTGAAGATTTCGCTATATACACGTATGCTGAAGATTTCGCTATATACATATGTATAAATCTGCTTAAAATATGGGAAGTAAATTGAAAACGTGTATTCACAGGCGTACACACACACTCTCTCTCTCTCTCTCTCACACACACACACACACACACGTGCAAACACGGGCAAATCCATTGTTGTTTAGACACAATGCCCCGTAATTAATGAGTGTGCGCGTTCACAAGAGAATTTAGTTAGCGGTATGTTTATTTTGGCCGATGCGTCATTGTGTGGCGGTGGCTGTCTGAGTCGCTGTGATGGTGAACTTTGACGGCGAACTTGGCCAATAACAGCTGCTCATGTGTTCTACTCGTGTGCAAACTCAACCCTCGTGTTTTTCATTCGCAAAACGAGCGAGAGAAATGCTCACCTTTGCCAGATATGTCCTTTGTAAGCCCGGACGCCCAGAAGGCCAGATGTTCAAACAAAAACGTCAACAAGCTACATTTCAGCTCCAGACTGTTAGATTATAGATTCATTTACTTATTAATTAATGTTTATTCCTATTGTTGATTATCATTTATTGGATCACATTTATTGATTGTTTATCTGTTGTTATTTATTGAGCAGTGCGTGCGGAGTGACATTATGGAGTGTTATCGGATGGATTGTTTATTGTTATTTATTTTTTATCTTGTTTTCGAACTCTCTTTCTCTCTAGAATTTTCTTTTTTAACTCTTTTTCCATCTACATCTTTTGGGCGCTTCCGGCCACCGCAGGGTGGTAATAGTGCTTGCACTGTTCCCATGCTACTGGATTTTCCTATGATTGCTAGTAATACTTATTCTATCTGTGCAAATTCACTGAACGTCTCAAAAACGCAAAACTCTGAGACAACGTGCACTGATCAATTGATAACAGTGGTGCCTAATCCTTTTCGACACCAATACAAATTTTCGCAAAAGTCAAGCATTGCGACCCAAGCCTACAGAGCCTCATGGGGTATGGGGGTATATATAGTGATGCAAAAAGCCCGTTTTTTATGCGTTTTTTGCAAAAAAACATATTTTTTAGGGGTTTTTGTTTTTTGTGTTTTTAGAATTAGCCCCAATTGGCATCGGATGTGGATTTTAATACATAGAAATGAGTTTAATTGATATTTTGTACATCTTTACGTGCCTTATTTCAAAGATAATTTGATGATAGTATAAAAACAAAAATATTTATCAATAAATATCCCAGGAGGCTGTTCGAAAGTGCATCCGGGTCCGGTGGTTTAGGTTTTTTCATTGAGAAAACCCACGTTTTTAAAGATGGTTTTAATGATGTGGATATGTGAAATAATTTGTCAGCAGAACAAAACAAATTCATTGAGTAATCATGTGTTTTTATCAAGAAACCATGATTTGTATGAAAAATTGCAATGATGTTTTTTAAAACTCGTTTTAAATTCGTTTTATTAATGTACAGATTCAGAAAATGTTGACAGCAGAACAAGACAAGTTAATTGGTTGGTCAAGTGTTTTTTTGACAAACGTATATTTAAACTAACGCTTTTCAATGAAACAATGCTTTCTAAAACAGTCTCTATGGAAGATAGATTTGATTGATGTACGTTCAAATACCTTTTGTATGTCAATTAGCCTGCTGGTACGTATAAGCGGCTGGTTAAACCATTTGATTTAAACTGTTTTTTCAAACCATGGTATATTCAAAATTGATTTTTTGAAAGACCGTTTTCGTAGTGTTGTGTTTTCTCGTTGAATATAACACTGTATAATAAAACGGTGATTTTATTCCGCAACATATTATTATTAGAACGTGTTAGCCTGGGGTTAACTCCGACACAGACTGCGTGAAAACGCATGCACTGGGCTACTCTAGCATACACACAGACATACAACACATTGCACAGCATAATAAATGACGCATTGTTCCACTACTGGACATAGCAAAAACTAAGGGAGCAATGCCCGCTGGCGAAGGCGCAATGTGTGTGCGTAAGATTACATGTGTGTATATGAGTGTGTATGTGCGTGTGTGTCGTATATGTATGTCACATACAACACGTAGATATAGATATTTTGAAAAAATTGGCGGCAGATGAAGGAAAGTATAACCAAACTAATTGGTTTTTATTAATAACCTGTTTTTAGAACTGATTTTATGAATGATGGTTCCTTTGATGTAGTTATTTGTGTTCAAATACCTTTTTGTACATTAAATGTATTTCCTCAGTCGTTTTTTTCCTACTCGAAAATATTGCCCTTTTTCTGGTCAGGATTGCCACTGATTAATGCGACCCGCTTTTATTCGTAGTCTCATTAGAGACACTAAGTTTGTGTGTATATTTGTAGTCTTTGTGTGAATATTTGCAGTGTTTGTACATTCATATTTGCAAATAATTGATCCGTTGAATGAAATGATGAAAGTTATTATGATCAACGTAGTTCATTTCTGGGAGAAAAAGGGAAATGTGTGAGCAAATAATAAATATTATGCCACCTGTTGTTGTTTTATTTATAACAGTTTCAGTTCTTAGCCAAAAAATGGTTCTCAAACCCTGCTATATTACACAATTATTAACTCAATAATTGGATGCAAAGCTGTACTGTTCATAGAAGTGCCGCACGGTACCGTGCAAACAATGCTATTAGGACTTTCAGACACATTATAACTATTTTATTGTGCATATTTAATGATAATTCAATTTGATAAGGTCACTAATTGCATGAATAACTCATGTGTTGATAAAAGTAATTCATTTAACATCCTAAATGTATAATTTCTATAATTGGAATCATTTGCATGAGTCTTAAAAAACAAAAAACGTGTTTTTTGTCGATGTTTTTTTTGGCAAAAAAACCATCGGTGTTTTTAGGTCGCATCTCTAGGTATATATACCCTCCGACAGATTCACTGTGGGTATCAATATGCAATTATACCCGCCGAGAATTCTGGTGAGTTCAGTTCATTGGGTATATTGTCATCAAAATCAGCATAAAAAAAAGTTACGATACACGACAAGTGTGTATGTATGAAATTATATGTAATATACTTTTCATTGAGATATGCGTGTTGTAATTGACTAGATATAAATAGCTGAGTGTCCAATGCAACTGACAAACTAAGTCAACTTTGAACACTAATGCATGATGGCAGTCATACCCCCGAACCTCGACACAAATCTACGCCCTTGCATAGCCTACATATAACATCAATAATAACAATTACCATAGGAAAATAAACACACATAATCTATGTTTGTGCACAATATTATGTCTGTGCTATTGCATTCTCTAATTTTATCTCGCCGTTGTTTTTCCTCAAAATCTGGTGTCTTGCGAATACATAATTATGCATCTATTCGCGAACTGTACTGGATATGCAGCGTGTGTGTGTGTGTGTGTGTGTGTGTGTGTGTCGGCATCTCAGAGGGCCCATGTGCGAAATCCTGGGATTGTGGCATCCTAGATTTAGATATACGAGTACTCGTACGTGAGTGTGTGTGTGTATTTGTATGCGTGGGTGTGTGTGTTTGTTAGTATGTATGCACACGCGGTTGCTTTGATGAGATAAGCATTACACATGTGCCACAAACACGCACTTACACAATTACCATCACACTCACACACTGACACACACTGACACACACTGACACACACTGACACACACACTCATACAGTTATCTGGCAATACAACATATTTTCTCACATTTGTCTTGATTATCACAAATGACAGATTCTTACAAATATATAATATATTGTTACTAGGCTTTTATCAATTCGATTCTGCCTTGAGGGCCGTGTATTTCCAATAACCGCAAACAATCTAGTGTAACAGTACCTTCAATAGAACGCCACCTCTAATTAAACGTAATTTTGATTATTTCTTCTCTTTTGGTAATAGTTATGACTGACTAATTTTTATTGGTGAAATTGTGATTACTTATCAGTGATCACCCTGTATTTGTGTATTTCGTGAAATAAATATACATAAGTTACCTGGTTCTTTTTTCATCCATAAATTTACCGTATCATCTCAAAATTCTGACTGGCTAGTCGAAAAATTGAGCGGCACCCTCTGAACGACACTACGAGGCAAGGCTTGAAAAATAGAATGCCACCTCTCAACTAGATGTTTCAAGGTATATTAACTATGAAAAATTATGAAATATTATATAATATCTTACCTCCTTACCCGTAGTGTTTCCATCAACAAAGGTTCTTGTCTGTTTCTGTAATTTTTCTCCATGTGCATGTGTGTGTTCCTGTCTGTGTGTGTGTGTGTGTGTGTGTGTGTGTGTGTGTGTGTGTGTGTGTGTGTGTGTGTGTGTGTGTGTGTGTGTGTGTGTGTGTGTGTGTGTATGGGGTACACACATATAAATAGCACTAACATTTCAAAGAGGCAGCGCTGCCGCGAATGACGGCCAGGCTAATTGTGTTTTGTGTCTGTGTGTGTGTGTGTGTGTGTATGTATGTATGTATGTGTACATGTGTGTACATGTGTGTATATGTATGCGTGTGTGTGTCTATACACAATGCACACTGCACGAATCTTGGCTCAATTTAATGGTGAATTACACCTCGGCGTGTTATCCAGTGAGAGTGCAATAGATCGGTAGACAAATTGTGTGTGTGTGTGTGTGTGTGTGTGTGTGTGTGTGTGTGTGTGTGCTCAGTTTAGTTCTTTTGAGTATATTGTCGTATAACATAACACAAAAAAGCAACAATAAAATACAATAATGACAACAAAAGTCCATTGAGTCTTTGACTCGTATTGGACTTGGTAGGACGTGCTCCGTTTGCACGGATCACAACACTAGGGTTGTGTTTAGCCAATGCCACCTAGATACATCTATACCATTTACAAATTGAATTGATCCAAATGAAATCTGATTTGATCCAAATGAAATCTGATTTGATCCAAATGAAATCTGATTTGATCCAAATGAAATCTGATTTGATCCAAACGAAATCTGATTCGATCCAAATGAAATCTGATTGATAAAATTAAACCTTAATTGAAAAATGAAAACAAATTGTATCTAAATGTAATGATTGGCTGTTAATTATGCAAGAAATAATTTGTATTTGTATATAATGATATATATTTTCATAACTTTTGATATTTCCTATTTACATCTTACATTTTGTATTAATAATTTCAAACATCCCAAGTTATGAAGGGAGTACTGGATTGATTAATTAAAAGTAGGTGAAAATATTGAATATAACGAAATATAATGATGGAAAATTTAGTATAATACATGATGATGATGATATCGTGGCCTAGTTTGGTTTGGTACATTCTATTTTGCGAAATAATCAGAGTAACAAGATTTGATGTGAATGAATCAATTTTGATGCCAATTTATACAACAAACGGTCAAGACAAGAGACAAAGCACAGCAATGAACACAAGGCAGTATAATTTTTCAAGATATCTCCACGAGATCCTCTTGTTTTATTGCTGCTGAGAAATACCGCTCCACCCTGTTGGTGAAGCCGTGCAGCTGCGTCTGGTCAATTTGGCTGATGCAATCCAGCGCTATATTTTCCAGCAGCTGCATCCTCTGCTCGGCCAGTGAGAGGGTAGCGTTTTCTCTAGCAGTGAGGCCCGACAATCGAGGTATTTCTTCTCTCAGTCTTATTTTGATGTGACTCTTCAGACAGCTCCACAGCAGCTGAATTGGATTCAACAGGTATGAATATGGAGCCATTCGGAGAAGCTGCACCTCATCCTGCTGTCCAAATATCTCCTCAATGTTGCTGTGTGCTGGAGCATTGTCTATGATGATGGTGGGCTGGTGAATTTCGGCTTGGCGACATTCGTCTATGAGACAACGAAACCATTCCGCACAGTTTGGTTTCTTGAATGAGCCTCTTTGCGTGGATATCAATACGAGTCTGGAACTCGTCATTGCACCGATTATGTGCAAGTTTGCTCCTTTGCTAGATGGCTGCACTACAGACGCCCTTGTTCCCACTTTTGATCTTCCTTGGTTCCGTCTACAATACAGGTTGAAGTTGGTCTCATCGACCCATACGGGAGTGCGACCTTCGGACCGGATGCGAAAAAGTTCTTCTATATATGTCGCCCTCTTCCTTTTGTTAACTTCGCTGTTCATTGCGCTGACGACAGGCCGTACTGTTTTCAGAGAAAACATTTCTCCATCGAGCCAATTTTTGATGGTGTTTATGCACACCTGACATCCGTGCGCATCATTGATCTTAATTTGTAAGTCTGCCAATGTGATTGAAGGCGATTTCTCCACTTCGGTGATGAGAGTGTGTATCATTTCAGGAGTTTTTTTTGCGTAGTTACCTCCCCGACGTTTCGGTAAGTCCTGATTCTTCCTCAACCAATGATACACAGTCTTGATTTTCACTCCTAAAGTATTAGCAACATTTTTCCAATCATTCTCATTGTGGTATGCTTCCATAATTCTTTTTCTATCATTTTCACTGATTTTATTGTACTTCATTATTACTTTTGCACTATTAACACTAGCGAACTGATAAGTTGTATTAAGTACTATTTTCAAATATAACATGGCGTGCCTGAGCAAATTTCTGCTCAATCGACATAAAGTTGCCAAATCTTCTTATTTTTAATATAAATACGCTTGTTTTCGATGTTTTATACCCAAAAAAATCCTTTTTCTGATTAAAGTTTAATTTTTTCACTTATGTTGAACTTGGATCGAATCAGATTTCGTTTGGATCAAATCAGATTTCATTTGGATCAAATCAGATTTCGTTTGGATCAAATCAGATTTCATTTGGATCAAATCAGATTTCATTTGGATCAAATCAGATTTCATTTGGATCAATTCAATTTGTAAATGGTATAGATGTATCTAGTTGACGTTGGTTCAGCACGACGAAAAAACACAAAAAACACGATACACAAACAAAAACATGATACAAACTGATATATGTGATAAATACAACATAATACAGTAATGTGCTCCAAAATTTCCCTTCACGAGCACAAGATACCGCACAGTACGATTTGAAACAAAACTGCAGCAACACTTCACGAGAAAAAATAAAACATGATCTCACAAGACGATGTGGAAGAAGTGTATGTGTGTGTGTGTGTGCATGTGAGGGATAGTGATGTGCTAATTGGTATACTACTGGCAAATGGCGAGACATTAGCTATTGTATTTATATAATACTAGCCATAATCAGCTGACACCGAATTCAACGATTACCATACAAACAGTACCACTGACACTCAACTGTACCAATATTGTTCTTGTTTTGTTTACGTACATTTAACAATATTTCTGATCGGTGGTTTTATTGGAGATAGGTGGCCAATCCTGTCATTTGACAATCATTGGCCTCGGTCGAAAATGCTAGGGTCGTTCCATAAATAATGTGTTGTATTTAACTATTATTTAATATATATTTAACTCCACCCCAAATAATTGGAGGGGATTAAGATTTTCACCATATCATAACTTAACAGTTACCAGAATGCCGTAGAATGTTCATTTCTCTATTCCAAACTGTGTTCGTCATGCAGACTCATCAGAAGCAGAGATGTGTCATTGAATTTCATTGCAAGGAAGCGAATGGTAACAGTAACAGCAGCCAGCGATTCACTGGTGGATACAGAGGGGGCTTCAGCCTCCCGAAAATGTGTCTATCAATTCCTTATAACCAAGAGGCTCACTAAGAGGTAACAATATATTTCTGTAGAATTGGTTGATATAAGCATTATCGCAAATAAGTTGCATAATGATGCATGTACATGACTGATCGCCCCAAAGTTCAACCCCCCCAATTTAATTCAGCCCCGTCCCAAAAATTGCACTCTGGATCCGCCACTGCAGCGATTGATAGTCAGGCTGGAACTCGTCATGATATAGTGAACATTGTAGCCTCCTCTGATTATTTGCGGAGCAGTTATAAGACAGGAGGCTTAATACTTCCCTTGTGCCAGCGTGTATGTTTGTATGCATGGTGAGGTAACTCACTTGTAATGGAACTGAGTTTCAATCTGGGTTGTTTTGTGTTTATCTATTGTTAGTTTGTGGACGCGCTACCGCAGTGTCATATGCCGTTGGCGTTGTTGCTCTCGGCATCATGGCGGCTGAATTAGCAGCGAATTAGCGTCAGTTAGCGCTCCAGACCCCAGGACATCGTCTGGCCGTTCCATTTGCCCGAGTGGTCTGTTTCGATATTGCAATCATGGCACGCTGTTGGCCATGTCAATGTGTGTGTATGTGCTTGTGTGTATGTGTATGTGTGAATGTATGTATGTGTGTGTCGTGTCGTGTCGTGCTCTCAATGAATGTGTTTGACCGAGCTGACCTTGATGAATAATGATGTGTATCTTTCATGGTCTTTCGATGTACTTTGAAATGTGTGTGTTCGTGTGTGTGTGCTTGATTGTGTAAGTGAAAATTGTGAAAGGAAGTTTTGCTTATAAGACAGTACAAGTGAATCGGTGAATTTTATGCCATTCTGCGCAAATTCATATATTGTGTTTTTTCTTGCACTCTGGCAGATATATTTTTAATTTGATAACAAATGTTGTTGGTGTTTTTTGTTTGTTGGCAGCATTTTGTACGCCGACATTGTCAAGTTCACTCCGCTGTCCGAGAGGTTGACGGCCAGCAGTCTTGTAATGACCCTCAACGAACTGTTCGGGCGCTTCGACCAGCTGGCACAGGTGACTAGCTCCTTTCTTCATCCATGCACCATTGTGAGCCAGCAGTTCTTAACTGCGGGTATCCATACCCCTTGGGGGGACCAAAGACCGGGGGTCAAGGTTTCGATTTCTGAGTACTGCTATAAATTATCAATGACTTATAAATAATACAATTATAAATGTCTATGCTTCTTCCTAGTAATCCGTATCTAAAGTATAGTGAATTAAAGCGATTGAAATACTCGTGGATATGGAAGACATACTGGCAAATAATAGGATTGTGGATACTTATTTGAACAGTCAAGTAAAGAGGGTATGGGACCATATACAACAATTCATTGAAAGTATGAAACCATCAAAAGGTTAACGATCAAAGTAAGTAGGTTAAGAAAGGTTAATAGGTAAGAATCATCCTTTTCTATCCCCGGGGTGGCCATCCCAATCGCTTCCTCCATGGTCGCCAATATCTCAGTTATTCAAATGCGGTTGCGCTATCCGCATGCCAGTACATACATTCACGCAAAATTCATGCAATACTATATATTCTCACAAGCTAACAGCACGAGCTCACTGTGCAGAACCGTGCAACCCCGAATACCATCAACTGTTTCAATACGCTTGATCGTAATTACTGAATGTGTACGAACGATTGGCATATTTCTGATGATTTTGCTGAATTGCAATGTCTTCTGTTTGCTCATCAAACATCCTCCCAGTGGGACACTGTTCACACACACACACACACACACACACACACACGCATACACACACACACGCATACACACACACACACGCATACACACACACGCATACACACACACACACACACATACACAGACACACACAGACACACACACACACACAGATAATGTCATACACATTCCCCTAGTGGAATTCACTGTGCTGTTCAAACAATAGCACGACTCCGGCGTTGAAGTTCCTTCGACAAATATAATTAGTTCAGTGTAATTAGTGTAATTGGCATGCGAGTGAAAGACAAAAATGTCCGACTGAAATGAAATTCGTTGTGTTAGAAAAATATGCTGGAAGGTGCAAGTCAATGAGGAAATTGTCAATGAGAATGAAAACATGAAGTACTAGGGAGTATTGAATAAATCATACAGAAATTGCATGTCATGAATCACAATAAAATGCGTTTCAATACGGAACAAATTATATTGGTCAGTGGTGTCGTTCAGTGGTATCGTGTCAGTGGTATCGTGTCAGTGGTATCGTGTCAGTGTTGTGTCAGTGGTATTGTGTCAGTGATGTCGTGTCAGTGTTATCGTGTCAGTGGTGTCGTGTCAGTGTTGTGTCAGTGGCATCATGTCAGTGGTATCTTGTCAGTGGTTTCTTGTCAGTGTTGTCGTGTCAGTGGTATTGTGTCAGTGGTGTCATGTCAGTGATGGTGTGTCAGTGGTATGGTGTCAGTGGTGTCGTGTCAGTGATGTTGTGTCAGTGGTGTCGTGTCAGTTATGTCGTGTCAGTGGTGTCGTGTCAGTGATGTTGTGTCAGTGGTGTCGTGTCAGTGGTGTCGTGTCATTGATATTGTGTCAGTGATGACGTGTCGGTGATGTGTCAGTGGTGACGTGTCAGTGGTATCATGACAGTGGTATCATGACTGTGGTACCATGTCAGTGGTGTCGTGTCAGTGGTATTGTGTCAGTGGCGTCGTGTCAGTGGTGTCGTGTCAGTGGTATCTTGTCAGTGGTGTCGTGTCAGTGGTGTCGTTTCAGTGATGTCCTTTCAGTGGTATCGTGTCAGTGGGTCGTGTCAGTGTTGCGTCAGTGATGGCGTGTCAGTGGTGTCGTGTCAGTGGTGTCGTGCCAGGGGTGTCGTGTCAGTGTTGTGTCAGTGGTGTATAGGTCAGTGATGTCGTGTCAGTGGTGTCGTGTCATTGATGTCGTGTCAGTGGTATCGTGTCAGTGGTGTCGTGTCAGTGTTGTGTCAGTGATGGCGTGTCAGTGGTGTCGTGTCAGTTTTGTGTCGGTGGTGTAATGTCATTGATGTCGTGTCAGTGGTGTCGTGTCAGTGGTGTCGTGTCAGTGTTGTGTCGGTGGTGTAATGTCAGTGGTGTCGTGTCAGTGGTGTCGTGTCAGTGGTGTCGTGTCAGTGATGTCGTGTCAGTGTTGTGTCGGTGGTGTAATGTCATTGATGTCGTGTCAGTGGTGTCGTGTCAGTGGTGTCGTGTCAGTGCTGTCGTGTCAGTGATGGCGTGTCAGTGGTGTCGTGTCAGTGTTGTGTCGGTGGTGTAATGTCATTGATGTCGTGTCAGTGGTGTCGTGTCAGTGGTGTCGTGTCAGTGATGTCGTGTCAGTGGTGTCGTGTCAGTGATGTCGTGTCAGTGATGTCGTGTCAGTGGTGTCGTGTCAGTGGTGTCGTGTCAGTGGTGTCGTGTCAGTGATGGCGTGTCAGTGGTGTCGTGTCAGTGTTGTGTCGGTGGTGTAATGTCATTGATGTTGTGTCAGTGGTGTCGTGTCAGTGGTGTCGTGTCAGTGGTGTCGTGTCAGTGGTGTCGTGTCAGTGGTGTCGTGTCAGTGATGTCGTGTGCCTGGTCACGTATCTGTGGTGTCGGTCTTAAATTATTGTCGATATGACGTGTATTTCGAGGGGTTTTCGTTGTCAGCGCAGCACACACGTCTATAATGTATACAATGAATAGCGGTGTCTCGTATTACATGAGCACCGATCCATCGTTCGATCAATGCATGGTACATCACAGCGCATATGTGCGTGTGTGTGTACGTGTGTGCGTGTATTTGTGTGTGTTTGTGTGCGCAGTGCATGTGAATTGCTTTATACTGTCAATGAAAAGCATAAAATTATTGATGAATTTTAAGCCGTGTGCTTGATCTGAAAGCTGTTGTATTCCAAAGATTGTATTGCAAAGTGATGAATGATTTTTGAGGCATGTACTGTATTCATTTTAATATCATGCCAGTAATTAGTTTTTCATCATTATTACGGTTGATGGTGAATATTGTGGCAGTGGCGGCGCCAAGGCTGTCTTGGGGGGCTGCAGCCCCCCTCAAATATGTCAAGCCCCCGATAAGCCCCCCCAAATCATGATCATGGATATTAAAGTTTCTTACCACTGTAAATGAAAAGTTATTGTCCTACAGTAATCTTATTAGTCTTACAGTAGTTAATTAGTTGTTACTGTAATGACGTTTGCATGTGTGTCAATGTGACATTCTATGTTCTATTCACTTCGATTCGTTCAATATATAATGTCTTTCAATTAAGGCTCAAGTTTGTGGGCTGAATCAGTGAGCCGGGTTCCTTATTATTATATTATGTAGTCAGCGTTCGAGTGTAGCTCATCATGCTTCGCCGAGTGCCCACAGCTTTTTCCTTAGCTCCCCCTCAGACCACCCCCCATCTGAAAAATCCTGGCGCCGCCTCTGTATTGTGCGCTGGAATGTATTATTAAAAGCCTGAGCAATGACATGTGTTTTATTGTTTACGAGAATTTGACCAGCGTCACATGCGTCCCAGGCAGAATGATTTCATCTTGAGAAATATTGCACTTTGAGAGAGTGGGCGATTCGATGAGAAATGCTTCAAAATGCAAGAAAATGCAAGTGTAATAAGTTCTGCAAACTTTGATTAAAATATTTACATACACACACACACACATACACATACACACACACAGCAGCATTGTTCTCTGTACACGTATAGTATTTACTTTTGCATGTTTGTGTGTGTGCCGTGCGTGCGCCCGTGTGTGTGTGTGTGTGTGTGTGTGTGTGTTGAATTATATGACGCAGGAGAACCAGTGTATGAGAATCAAGATTCTTGGAGATTGTTACTATTGCGTGTCGGGTCTGCCAGTGTCGAGACCCAGCCACGCCAAGAACTGCGTGCGGATGGGACTGCAAATGATCGAGGCTATCAGGTGAGCGCTGCCTTCACCCATTACCTCCCATAATTATATCGAGTACAATAAAATTGACATTTTAAAACTCGCATATCAATGAAATTGAATAACTTTTGTCTATGTATTGCGTTGATTTTAAAGAATGTAAGTAATAAATATAGCCTAATCATTAAATATGTTTTAATAAAGACAAAAATTACGTACTATGTTTTTTTAGTGATCTCATATAGCCGTGGTCACACGAGGTCAATTATTGGCCAACTATTGGCTACGACGTGTGGTTACACGAGGCCAATCATTGGACAAGCCGTCAACTGTTCACAAAATTAATCGGCTTCACAGTATGTTGTCTCAAAAACAGAAGTTTAACATAATCAAGTTTTCAAGCTATTGGTGCAGCTGAGGACATGGCGCTCCAGATAGGTTTGGTCTCGCTCCGATTCCGGCTCTCTCCCACTTTCCTAACTAATCTAACCTAATATAGAAAGAGAAAGTGAGCCGGGACTGATGCGGGATTAAACGTACCTGGGGCGCAGTATCATGGTCCCACAATTGGCAATGAAAGTGCACTGCCACGCTGAAAATGGTGGAATTCTAATCGGACTAATTGCAGGAGCGTGCGCGACAACACCGGTGTGGACGTGGACATGCGCATCGGCGTGCACTCGGGCAACGTGCTGTGCGGAGTACTCGGTCTGCGCAAGTGGCAGTATGATGTGTGGTCCGATGACGTCACATTGGCCAATCATATGGAGTCTGGAGGAGTGCCTGGGTAAGGGAGACCAAAAACCAGGCGATTCTCAAACAGGCGTCGCTGTTCTTGTGGCAAACTCTACGTGATTTGCATCATCAGTGTCGTGTTCGAATGGCTCCTTGTTTTGATTTCCAATTGCAATATCTACGATCATTTTTGCATCACAATTCGCAGCCTACAAAAGTGCCTCACTGTCGACTCCACGTAGACACCAGTGTTGAATTGTGAATGCAATATAATTTGAGTATTGAAGTGTTTATAATGCTCGCTTTCGATCTTCAGTAAAGTCAATGGAAACATAATTGAAAACCTTGATGTCCTTGAACCTTTGAATCCAAATATCCAAGAGTTCATAATATCTTGTGCAGGATTTGCTTTCCATTCTATAGTAATAGTAATAGTAATGTATTGCCACAACAAGCACAAGAAAAGCAATATTAATAAAGTACAATAGCATAGTCTATCAAGCCAATTATTGGCTTCTCAACTAAACATTCTCTGTATGTGTGTGTGTGCACATGTGCGTGCGTGTGTGTAATTGCGTGTTGGTCGTAGGCGAGTGCACGTAACTCAAGAAACGGTCAACTTGTTGGATGGAGCGTACCAACTGGAGCCGACAGAAGGCCACGCCAGGGATTGGTATCTGGATGAGAACAGAATCAAGTCCTATCTGGTCGTGGCACCGTCGGTGAGTCTTATTATTAGCAATTATTAATTACAGGCAAATCCAGTAGCATGGGAAGAGTACAAGCATTATTTCCACCATGCGGTGGACCCATGTACCGGAAGCGCCCATAAGATGTAGATAGTTTGAGAAATACGAGTGTAGTTATTATATTAAACTTATGTGAGCACATTAGCAGCTCAAGCGAAATGCAAAAACCTAAGCAGAAAAAATAGAGAAGGTCATCCACTCAATCACTAAAGTCAAATAATTCACAAAAAGAGAATAAGCTGGTGTTGCGGATGATTGTGAGCTGTTGCCATTCAAATGTATCGTTTACATTCCATGTGCTACTTCGTTCCTGATGTTATTTCTTCATCTCTCTTTCTCTCTCTCTCTCTCTCTCTCTCTCTCTCTGTAACCTGATGATCAGGATTGCAGAGTCATGAAACGCGAAGCGCTCGCGCTATTCCCATTTAATGATGTTTGATTGATTTTAATAATAATAATAAGCCATCGGTCGTACCAAGCAAAAAAGACCAGAATGGCGATGATTGGATGTCGGGCCAAAGATCATGGGCAGGTTTATATAAAGGAAATATATTTAAATATACCTATAGGTGTTGTACCAGCTATTGAAGGTGTTTTTACTCAACGTGTTCTACGTTGCAGGCGGAGAACGGAACAGTTTCCAGCATGAAAAAGACCAAGAGCAACAAAATGAGCACCTGGGGTTCTAACTGTCCGTTCGCGCACATCACCGACAACATCCTGGCTCGCAACATCGCTCTCACTGTCAGTATATTTAGCAATGATTTTAGCTATAGATAGTTATAGTAAGCAGTGGCAGTTACGTGATGGGGAAGAATAAAAAATTGTCAGTCAACTTTTGTGCTACTTCCGCCATCATGGGCGTCGATCCTGTGGGGATGACAGAAATACATTAAGGTGTGTCGTATAAACGGTTATATTCAATAACGAGGAGCGGCCCTACCATATAAGGTTGTACTGTGGTGAAACACAATCCGAAAGAGAATCTGAAAAATTTCTGAATTACATGAACATTTCTACCGCAAAAATGTATGCATAATGTAAATAGCGTTAGCTAGGCAGCTATAACCTAACCTGAACTAACCTTACGAAATTGAAGCACTGCACTCATCATCTGCATCATCAATGTTCACAAACTCTTTCTTTTCTCACTGCAACGGAGATCCATCTCTCTCGGCACGCCTGATAGACAATCCGAAGTCAGATCAATGCTAGAGTGCTGCATAAAGGTACATGTTCTAGAACTATGTTCGGTGATTTGGTCCCATCATCACCATCATCAACATCATCAACATCATCTCAATATCTCTCTATCGCTGAGCAATATTGTTTCAATCGACGCTGCGTTCCGTGTTTCTGGTTTCAGTAATTGTGATAGTACATATATTGAACTAGACTTGGCCTTTATGAGTGCTCTCAAATACGATGCATTCAAAAACATCTATTTCTATGGCGTCACAGATCGAATGAAGAGGAAATTCTCCGCTCACGCTGCTTATTGGATTCTTGCACACAACAATATTCACCGTAGAGTCAGCAATGGTTTGATTGGTGCATAACTTGCCTCTCCATTTCCATATCGAGCATATCTGCTATAACGTTATTCCTGCTTTTCCGATGATGTATGCAAATATCTCCTTTGTGGCTTTACCATTTCAACAGAAATGTTAGAATTTCAATCGCAATGCCGTTTGTGCAAATATCTAGGCGATATTTGGCAATGCATTCAGTTGTAATCAGTCTTTTTGTCTGGAAGCATTTTGGAGGTTTTCGTTTGTAATGAGATCAAATCAGACGCCAATGGACCAACAAGCAACTAAATTTATGTCATAAAACTTACTCCGATTAATGACATAGCTTCAGTAGTGGCCATAAGTATGCCGATAATTAGAGTATGCCCTTAAGCGCAGTGTTCAATGAAGGTTCAGAAAAGAAGTGAAAAATATGAGGAAGGGAGGGAATCGGAGAAAAAACGTTACGGATCACTGGTCTAGATATTTGGAGCAAGATATGCGCCTCTTCCTAGCAGAGAGCTAGGATAGAAAATGCCCATCCAGTGTTGTTGGTACTTCCATGTCTGTCAAGATTAATGGATTTTTGAGTCAGTGTGCGTGAAATTTTTGTCGAGAGCACAAAACTCCCACGCGCTTCGAAAAGCTGTGGTTGCGAGTGACAAAGTTTTTCAATGAAACTTTTAACTGGTCATCGTGCTGGAATCTGGGCAATTTATGTGTGATGCACGCAACACTTGAGCTGCATAAGGTTTGCAATCAGCGAACGATGTGAACCGTGGCATTCGCAAAGTTACTGCGCGTATTTTGCAGCGTCAACTTAGCTGTGAAGTTAGATTCAATCACTGTGCCAACCAGAAACTGTCTCACGCCCGCACCATGGTAACAAGATGAATCCTTCATCCAACAGCTCAAATTGGCTTTATCCCATTCACTTCAAACTATGCCCCTAACTTTTGTGATCGACTAATATGTGTCAGCGATGTCTCGTTCATTTCGCGAGCCGAAGCAGCGGGTGAATGGCGCGAATGTTTTCGCGGGTGTTAGCCAGCTATGCAACAATTATGCTACGCAACTTTGCAATCAGTGGCGTAGCTAGGCTATTTACCGCCGCCCCATATATACCTGCGTGTCAGTTAGCTGCAAGAGAATATGTGCTTCATCACGACTGTAATGGAATTAGCAAGTATGTCGCGATAAAGTTGAAGAGACGACCACTTATAATATGCATGCTTTCAGCCACCTAATCGGTGATCATTATTTTCAATTGAGTCTGCTTTCATTCGGTAACTTGATATTAAAACAACAAAATGTATATTCAGAAGTATATTATTATAAATATATTATTTACAATAGTATATTGAGAAATTTAACTAGATAGATGCTAGATAGCACACTATATAGACAATACTATGTTAGTTTGTTCTGTTATGTGGTGTTGTTATTTTCTGTTGCAGAGCATAACTTCACTGGACGGTATAATCACTTCAGACAGAGCGACAATTTTTAACTGCAGGTGAGTGAAGCTGCTTGTTTGAAGTTACACACTTGATTACAGGGGTCTCTCAAACTCAAATGAAGAGATGGGCCATTTTTATGAAATAGAAATGACACTCGAGCCACATCTATTGGAAATAGTTATAAGAAGTTATTAGGATTAAGTAATATTAAGTCAACGTAATTTGGTCAATGTTGGTGTGACGCGTTGAGGATTATTCTCAAATGGCTGTTGGCAATGCATCCTGAAACGCTCACAAGCCAGTGGCGGATCAAGAGTGCAATTTTGGGAGGGGTTGAAATAATTTTGGGGGGAGGACTGAAATTTGTGGGCGATCAGTCATGTACATGCATCATTATGCAACGTCTTTGCGATAATGCTTATGTAAACAAATTTTACAGACAATATTTTGTTACCTTTTTTAGTAAACCTCTTGGTTATGAGGAGTTTTATAAAAACATTTGGGGGGTTCAGCCCCCTGTGCCTCCGTCTGGATCCGCCAGTGTCACAAGTCCATACTTATGCACAAGTAAACACACGCTTACGCGTGAATGTGCTCTAAATTTGTATTTTTTATCAAAGCAAATTAAAACCTAATCTCACTCGCTATAAATTTACCGTCATCACCGCTATTGACCGTGTACATCAACGCCGTTATATGGACATGCGCGAATGGGTTATTAATGTGCGACATGTAGCTCATGCACGGCATACCAACAACGGTATAATGTGTGTGTGTGTGTATGTGTGTGTTTGTATGTGTGTGTGTATGTGTGTGTGTATGTGTGTGTGTATGTGTGTGTGTGTATGTGTGTGTGTGTATATGTGTGTGTGTGAGTGTGTGAGGCGGTATTGTTCAATAGCAAGTACAAGCATATCGGGTGTGTATGTGACGGTAATATGTTGAAACCATTGAAACCAATGAAACCTGTTGACACACATTGAAACCAATGACGAAAATGAACAATGTGATAGATATATGGGCGGGGGGTCAAAACTATAATGTACTACATTTTACTGAATTTCGCTTCATGTACCCCCTAGAAATATCACCATTTTGTTGCCCTCAGGAATTATGATGGTTGACATATAAAATAAAAATATATTGAAAGCAAATAAAATGTATATTTTAAATGAATATTCAAGCATTATCTGTATATTTGTACTGGCGGATTCGATTAATCAACTTAGCTCGTTCCAATTAAATGTTCGTTAAGGAAAACACAACTTAAATCTTGTTCCTGTTCAATAGATTTTTTCACTCGTTGAACTTATTCCGTATTCGAATGTCCGGAAGCCGGAATGAGAGTTGATTAAATAAAAGATTAAGTTTTTGTTTCTAATCGATAGACGAATTTCGTTCATTATTCGATTCCTTGCTCATAATCGTATTCAAACATTTCTAGAAATATACGCATGCAGACCACAACACTATGCCACGTTGCACACGCACACTAGCGTGTATCAAGTATTTTTACTGTAATTGTTTTTACAACGGCTAGGAGCGGAATCGTATACGGAATCTTAGATCGTATACGGAATTGTAAATCGTGTATGTGCACGTGAGAACATGTCTGTGTTACCACAAGGTACAGTTGTATTATTGTTTTATTTCCCGTCGATTACCTTGTCGCATTATTGTGCTATATTCTCAATTAAGATGAATGTCGGTTCGAGTTTGTCCTGGCGTTTTTATTACCAAGGGACAGTACAAGCCGGTTTATTTGCCTCGGCTGCGTATACAGTTTTTTCTGTAGTACTTGTGTATTGTCTTGTTTTTGTTGATACGGCCAAATAAATGAGTGAATGAATGAATGAAGGAATGATTGAAGGAAGGAATGAATGGAGTAATGCATGCAGCAGGATATTGTTTGTGATGCGAGAAGCATGCGTTTTGCACAGACGATGCTGTCAGGAATCTTCTGATGAGATCATTCCTGTGATCATGTGCTTCCGTGACAAGCGTCAGGAGCTGACTTATCGTCGGCAATTGGACCCGAACTTTCGCCATCATCTGTCCTGCGCTTTGGCTCTCTACACCAACACCAGCGTAATTCTACTGGCCAATTGTGTGAGGTGGGAACTGAACATGACTTGACGCCACCGAAATTACACCAGCTCTGATGATTTGCACCAGTGGCAGCGCCAAGGGGGGCTTGAAGATGCCGAAAAATGTGCCAAGCCCTCCTGAGTCCCCCAAAAATCCGGATCATGAACATTTCAGGCATAGATCTCCATGTTTTGCCCAGTCCCGCATCTTATTCCTTAGCCCCCGACCACCGGAAAAATCCTGGCGCCGCCATTGATTTACACTGTTTTTTCTAATAATATTATCAATCATGTTATTTTCATTGAAATCAATCAGCAAGGTGAAATGAGAAGAGCACGAACGCTATACATCGCATGATTGCAATCAGCATGCACACTTGCTAAATATGCGTTAACGCCTCACTCAACTCAGGTATTGGTCCACTGTGTGATGGGGTTTAACAATTCCATGTGTATGCGTGTTTGTGTGTGTGTGTGTGTGTGTGTGCGTTTGTGACGAGCAGAAGCCAGCAATCAACGTTGCTGATCGCCATCACGTTTCTGTTCATGTCGCTGTGCCGACTGGGTCTGCAGCTGAAACCAATGGTGGCGCAGCGATTCGGAGGTCACCAGCTGCAGCTGCCGGCGGCGGCCAACAGCTGTCGGCAGCTGCTCGGAGCGCTGCTGCAGCTGTTTATTATGTTGTCATGTTGCGTTCTGGCCAGCATATCAGCTGTCATCGTACAGGTGAACTTGATAGTTGAGCATTTTGCGGCAGGGGTCTTCAATGTTGATTTAGCATGTGACGTCACTCATGCATGGTATGTTATGAGCTCACCAGCTTACTTGTATACTATTGTATACTTGTATATTAATGTGCTGTATATTGCTGGTTGTTGAACGTAAAGGAAATGTAAATTAAATACCACGGCAGAAAATAAATATAATGCGGCAAGGATAAAAATTAGCATAAATCAGCTTTATTGTAAACTAGCATTAAAACCCGCCCGTTGTGCGGAGCAATTCATAACATGAAATTCATATTCAATTAGTAAAAAATATGGAAAATTAAAAATGAAATAGGGTACACTCATCAAAATATATATCAATTGAAAATTCCAAGTTTAATTATTTTTATTTCGACAAAATATTTCCCCTCAGTCCGCCTTAGTCATTTTTACACCCGCTCGTCGTGCTGAATAATTCAGAACTTGAACACGATCCGTTCTGGATCTTGAAGTCAAATCCATTGGTTTGGTGTATGGATTAATTCTACAGGGGGAAATTGAAGGTTCTATTGTCTATAGTTGCTGCCCGCGGAGCATCTTTATTAAAAAGAAATTAGCTTTTTGAACCATTTGAAATGAACCATTTAAAAAATGAGCTAAAAATGGAAATATTTTTTTTAAACCCGCCCGTCGTGCGGAACAATTCATACAATAAAATTCATATCAAATTCATGAAATATAATGAATACAAATTGAAAAGCAAAAAATGTAATCTATAAATATCTTAAGCAATAGAAAAGTCTAAATGTGAATATTTTTGTTTTTATTTTGACAAATATTATCCCTCTACCCGCCTGATATATAAATCTGCCCGTCGTGTGGTATAATTCAGAACACAAACACGAAACACACAATGAAAGATGATGAAATCTTTTCATCAGAATGTTTCCAAACTATATTTATTACTTAACATCATTCCCCAACATCTTTGCTTAAATACTATTTTACTTTTACCGCTATAATATTTATTCGTAAAATTTATATATTTTCCGCTATCATTAAAACCCAATTTAACCTGAGTCAAACCTACCCAACCCAACCCAACCATCCAATCTTGACCGCACTCATCCTAGTTTGAGGTGATTTAACTTATTAGTTTGTGATCACAAAATATACTGATTCGATCATAATTTGTAATCAGAAGACTGAGATTATCTACCCCAGGGGTCCCAAACACGCGGCCCACCAATACTTTTCTCTCAACCCGCCAATATAGTATCGGAACCAAACTGTAAGGCAGCTAAATTCACATTTGTCGCATAATGCGATATAATTATACACCATTTAAGTCATATTTACATTAGTGAGTCTGGATCTTGAAGTCAAGCCCGTGAGTTTTGTATATGGATTCATTCCACACGGTAAAATGGAATGTTTAAACCCACCCACCCGTCGTGTGGAACAATTAATAAAACAAAAGTAATACATATTTAAATGCAAACAGCCAGTCTAATAGAAAATTCTAAATTGTAAAATCTAAACCAATATAAAATTCTTGTTCTGAATTTGCATATTCTTATTCTAATAATTGACGACATATTATTCAGTCAACCCGCCTCATACTTAAGCCCGCCCGTCGTCAGGAATAATTTCGAAATGTAAACACAAAATAACAATGATATTTTTTGTATATAAACGAATTTTTTCCATAATATTATCTCATAATTCCCGGTTAATGCTTCCACTAATGCATCATATTCATACAGTTCTTATTTTTTTTATTACACCGATATTACAGCCCTTGATATTACAGCCGATATTATATTATGCAATCTATATTCTGATACGTATTATTCCTAATACATATATCATCAGATCGCAAAATATATTTAAAGGTTCACATCATTCTCCAACATCATTTGCTTAAGAGCTATTCTACTTTTATCGCTAGAATATTTACTGCTAGCAAAATATCATATACCTCGCTATCATTTAAACCCACTCTTTATAGATAATCGATTCTTATAGAAATGATTCTTAATTGTTAATGGGCTTCAGTGAAATTTAATCGGTGTATATTCCTGTGTAATCGCAAGTGCGCATAATAGCTGTCAAATTGGCAATATGTCCTTTTGACTTTACACCGCCATAACTTCCTTCAGATACATTTTGGAAAATTAAAAATTATAGCGCATTGTAGAAAACAAAATTTCTAGCACGATGGTATAATTTATTTTTATGTGTAACAAATAGTTACTGAGAAATAGTAGAAAAATCAATTAATTTTAGTCGCCCTGTGTTCAAGTGCAATTTTGGATGTATTTGAGAATTTTGCCGATTTTACACGTTTTTTGTATTATTTGTGGGTATAAATTATAACATATCTTGTAGAACCAAAAAATTATCTACACAATAGTATAGTTTTTATAGCTTTACCATTGCTGGTGAATGAGTAATATATAACGTAATATTGACCAAAATATTCACGTTTTTCAGTGCTAATTTTGCCTTTTTGAATTTGTCATTTTGACTTCACACCGCCTTAACTTTTTCCTAATACATTTTGGAAAATTTTAAATTATACCGTGCTGTATAAAACGAAATTCCCAGCATGATGGTATTATTTATTTAGATATGTGTTAATTAATTTTTGAGAAATAGAGAAAAAAGTATAGAAAATTGGTCGCCCGAAGTTGAAATGAAATTTTGTATGTAGATTGAAATTTTGTTATTTTTGCATCTTTTACAAATAATTTTTAGTTGTTAATTATAGGTTATCTTGTAGGACGGAATTTTTTTCTACACAGTGGTATAATCTGTATTGTTGTACCATTTCTGGTTTAGGAGAACTCGATGGCAGAATATTGACCAAAATTTTCGCATTTTTCAGGGGTTCATTTTGTCTTTTCACGGCTATAACTTTTTTAGTTTTATTTATAAAAATTAACATTTAGCCCGGCGTGTAGACAAGAAAATTTGCAACGTGATGGTATAAATTGTTAGCGGGTACGCCTAGTGGTGGCCGAGTAGTAGCTGATAGAAAATGGACCAAGGAGGGTGGGACAGACAGACACACACACACACACACACACACGAGGATCTCATTTATATGTATAGATAGATAGATTTTGACTTGATATAAATTAGTGAATGCGTATAAATTAGCTTAATGTAAATTATTGATTGAATATAAAATATTGATTTTAATATAAAATATTGATTTCAATATAAAATATTGATTTTAATATAAAATATTGATTTTAATATAGAATATAGATTTTAATATAAAATATAGATTTTAATATAAAATATAGATTTTAATATAAAATATTGATTTTAATATAAAATATTGATTTTAATATAAAATATTGATTTTAATATAAAATATTGATTTTAATATAAAATATTGATTTTAATATAAAATATTGATTTTAATATGAAATATTGATTTTAATATGAAATATTGATGATAATATAAATTATTGATTTTAATATTGATCTGATATAAATTATTGATTTTAATATAAATTATTGATTTTAATATATATTATTGATTTGAATATAAATTATTGATTTTAATATAAATGATTGATTTTAATATAAATTATTGATGTGATATAAATGATTGATTTGATATAAATGATTGATTTGATATAAATTATTGATTTTAATATCAATTACTGATTTGATATAAATTATTCATTTTAATATAGAATAATGATTTTAATATATATTAGTGATTTGATAAGGAAATACTGATTTGGATAGAAAATATTGATTTTAATACGAGTTGGGAGTTGTAAATTATAGATAAGTTATGGTGACTCCACTTGAATGGGATGGTAGCTCCATGGATGAGGAAAGCTGGTTGTATGGTGTATTTCTATTGTGATCAACTGTTCTTACTGTGATTGGATTGACAATGAAGCACCAATGAATGAGATCAATCAATCCATTAGATCAATCAATTAAGTATCAATCAGGTAATATTGTGTTTATGTATTTTCTTGATATGATTATTGCACATAAATTCGAGCACCAATATTCTTTTAAGCGGTGTAATAACAGGATAATCTCTTTTGTATTCCATTTCTGGGTGTGTTCAGTTGGAAGAAGACGGCTGGCTGGAAGAAGTGGGCAGCTATCATGCGACAAACTCCACAGCATATGTGGGCATTGCTTCTCATTCAGCCATGGACCCAGTTTCTGCCGTCGTACGACATGAGGTATAATGGTCTTCAGTTGATTGGTGAATATGGACTTTTCAGGCGATTGAAAAAGTAGATACAGAAAAAGAGAAGAAAAAATGAAGAAGAGAAAATGAGAATATTTGAAGAAAGAGAGAGTATGTATCAATAACCTTAGCTTCGTTTCTTAGCCTGTGTTCATGGGATGACTAGTTTTTGTTCGAGATATCACCAGAGAGCACGGCGATGTATGAACTAGAAACGCGTCACGGACAGTTTCTCCATGTTTCTTCATCATAAATGGAATCATCACTCAACACTCAATGTTCTCACAGTGCGCGCGTATTGGTTTTGCTAAACCGTATTGGTTTTGCGCGTATTGGTTCCGACACAACAATGGCGGCGTCAAGGGGACCTTAGAGGGGCTAAAGTCCACTCCCCAAATGCGCCAAGCCCCCCTGAGCCCCCAAAAACCCTGACCATAAATATTTCGAGTGTATTACCTCATGCTTCGCCAAGCCCCACATCTGTTTCCTTAGCCCCCTCAGTCCCCCACCGGAAAAATCCTGACGCCGCCACTGCGTCACAATGACTTTACATTCCCAAACATTAATGTTCGACGTGATATTGGTGGATCCAGTACTATCACATGTGTATGCTTTCACCCCAAATACTTGTGTGTTAACATTTGTGCGCTGTAGTGAATACAATTTGTACTTGTTGTTGCCACACAAAACATGCGGTCTGCGCTTGTGTGTATGCCAGTGTTCTCTGTTGACGACCATTTCGGCGTTTTACATCACGCTGGTGTTCCAGCAGACCAGTTGCTCGCTCAAACTGCTGCTCTTCTCGCTGCTGGCGTTGGTGCACCTGCTGCTCATGCCGTCGCAAATGATTTCGCCGTCGCAAATGATGACATCGCTGGCGGTCGGCGAAATTTGGCACTATCACGCGCTGTTGCTGGCCGCAGGGGTTACCGTGCTCCACTTGCTCGACAGACATGTGCAGCGCAACTTCCGCGCCGACTTTCTGTGGCGGTGTCGGCAGCGGCGCGAACATGAAGATCTCGAGACAATGCGAGGCATCAACAAGGTGCTGCTGGAGAATATTCTGCCTCATTACGTGGCCGACTATTTCCTCTCATCTCCGAGAATGGAGGTCAGTTGTACCATAACGGCTGCACCATAAGGCGGCTATACACAGACAAACTTGTGATTCTTCTATGAGTTTAATTGACATTGCACGTCTTCATATCTGTCAATGGCATTTTACTTCTTTGAACGTTAATGTTAATTCATTTCTTCGAATAATAGTCATAATTATATTGAATAGATATATTTACATGCATTATTTACATATGTATGTATACCCATGTGAAGAACATCATTGAACATTGCTGGTGATAAAGAGAGCTTTCTTTTTCGGCAATCTTTTGAGTTTGTATATACATATATATATATATATATATATATATATATATATATATATATATATATATGTTTCTATATATATATATATATATATATATATATATATATATATGTGTGTGTGTGTGTGTATGTATCGCGTGGTCTGAGCTTGCTTATAAATATCGTTATAATGGCGACCAAAAACCATATCAGCAAGGTCACAGTGCGCCAGTGTGTGGACGCTCTTTCCTAGCCATTCTCTACAACAGTGGTTCGTAATATGTGGGCAATTTCCTTCTGGCTGGGAATGGAGGGGCGGCCTGTCGAGTGGGGAATTAAAGGTCGGACAGACAGAAAAATGTGTTTTCAACAATCCGAATTTATTCAACTTCGTTTTGTAGTTAGTTCTGGACAGTTGTGGTGCCAAGGGGTGCTTGCCAGGCCGGATTTCGGCATGTGGAGGCCCCTGGGCAATCTGTGTGTGGAGGCCTACCCTGCTTGAGGCGGGTGGCGAGCGAAGCAAGTCTCACCGGGGCGCTGTAAGCTACACCGGAAAATCATCGCCGGTCCTGCCAGTAATGAATTTTGGTCATCTTAATCATGTTTGCGAGATGAGGCCCCCTAAAATGTGGAGACCCCTGGGCAGGTGCCCTCTTTGCCCCCTCCCCAAAATCCGGCCCTGGGGATTGGAGGGACTGAAGCCGCCCCCAAAATGTGCCAAGCCCCTCCGCCTACCTTCCCCTAAAAATCATGACCATGAACCTTTTGAGTGTATGTTGCCTCATGTTTCGCAGAACCTCCGCATATTTTCTCAGACCCCACACCGGAAAAATCCTGGCCCCGCTATTGCTTCTTGACATCTAATTTGCAACGGAACAACTGAATTCAATGTATTTCTCAGCGCTGTTGTGTAAAATTAAGAATTGGTTCATTACGAAGAGGAGAATCAGAGAGCAAAGTGTTACGGACCACTGTTCAGCACTCACTCCGATCCATGGCTACCAGTTGAAGTATGGACTATTGAAATCAATACACTGTTGTTGACAGGGGCTGTACCACCAGAGCTACAAGTTCGTGGCAGTCATGTTCGCCTCCATTCCAAACTATCGTGAGTTCTACGACGAGACGGACATCAACAAACAGGGCCTCGAGTGTATCCGATTGTTGAACGAAATCATCTGCGACTTCGACAAAGTGAGTAGCGTATGTGAGCAAATAAGCCTCTCGCTGTCAAGATCTGGTTGTCTGATTCTTGTAATGAAACGGCGCTGAAACTAATTTGTACGGCTTCTAGACTGTTGCAGTGTTGGGGTTTTTATTCGCCTTTTTAAGCTTCCCTCACGGGGGCAAATATATCAGGCACTTCTACGTCCAGGGAACCAAGGATCATAGCAATCAAGCAATGATACGATTCAAGCGACTGAAGCTGTTTTTCTACGTATCTTTGTGTAAATTTTATCCCTTGTACTTGCAGTCAAAACAAGCTTAGTTGCCTAACCTAACCTATATATATATATATATATATATATATATATATATATATATATATATATATATATATATATATATATATATATATATATATATATATATATATATATATATATATATATATAATATAATATCGTAATTGTACGTTATCAGCCAATAGAGCTGGGAATAAAGCATTTGATGAATTTATCTATACACTATTATACAAGAATGAATTTCATTCAAATTCCTGGAGTAAAAAACAATTCCACAATTTGGTTGATTCTACAAGCTTATTCCAATCTAGATGTATTCTATCTCTGTTCTATCATATATTAATATTTATTATATTTGATGGAAGTATTGTATTTTCTCCCAAAAATGATGCATGGGTGCTCTTGGAATTCGTCTTTGGCAATTCTTTTGTTCCGATTCATTATACACTGTTTGTTCGGCAGTGTATTGAAACAGCGTGCGTTTGTTAGTTTATTTTACGCAATATTGTGTGCCGCCAGGGCTGTTTAGCATTTATATGAGAGCTCACACGCACACACACACACACACACACACACACACACACACACACACACACACACACAAATACACATACACACAGGGCTGTGACATTGAATCTCAGCTTGTGTGCTTGTGTGCCAAGTTGGTCGAAACCAATATATTTACGGCTATTTCGGCTGAGAGAATCGATTGACTAGGCCGCAAATATAATTGCTCATAATACGCGAGTAATTATATTGCAGAAAACGTTAGGCCAATAAAAGTTATGCTGTTTTGATCGACGAACAACCGTTCAACTGTCGGACAATCTTTGCCAATTTTTGTGTGTTGTAAAACCCTGTGTATAAATATAATGGCATCACATTTTATACGTACGCGATTACACACACACACACACACACACACACACACACACACACACACACACACACACACACACACACACACACACACATACATACACACACACACACTTGCTCATGTCTTATACACTACAAATGGATACCACTAGTGCAGGGGTTCTTGACGGTGCAGGGGTTCACCCCCTAGGTGTGCGAACCTGACTCATAAGGGGTGCGTGGAGTTTTGTACAAATTAAAGAAAATATTTGTTTTACTTTTGCATTATGTTTTCATGGAAAAAGCTTTTTGCTTCATCCCCCGAAAATGAACTTCAAGCTCAATGAATGATTATTGAATACAATGTTTTGTTATAACGTCATTTGTATTTTTTATATTTTGTATAGCTATCAATAATCCAAGGGGTGCGAGAACTGACTTATAAGTTTAAATGCGAACACTGAAAATGGCTAAACTCCACTAAACTAGCAAGTGCAAATAGTGAGTAACATTGCTCTATTTTCGCTCAGTTATTTTTGTGCTACCAGTGTTTATGTGTGTGTGTGTGTAGGTATATGTGTGTGTATAATGTGTGCGTGTGTGTATATGTGTGTGTATGTCTGTGTGTGTATGTCTAAATGGTTGTGAGTGATAACTCGTGCTACACTAAACGAAACATTCACTAATGTCTGTTTGCACACTTGAAACCATATGCAGACAACCAACACCAAAATGCTTTCTGGACTCGAAGCGCTAACCACACGTTTACCAATCTGTCTGTCTGTCTGTGTGTAATTGTCAAAGGTGTTGTTGAAGCCGAAATTTAGCGCGGTCGAGAAGATCAAGACAATAGGCAGCACATATATGGCAGCGTCGGGACTACAGCCCGGTACCGAGGAGGTAAGCGCTTGGATTAACTAGAGCACAGCCTACTAAACTCACAGTTCTCAATATCACGTGTGTGTGTGTGTTTACGGTCGACTCGAGTTAAGGGAATATCGCTTAACGGCATATGGTATAACAGCAGATCGAATTTCGAAATTGTACCAGAATTTTCACAGCCATTTGCTACGCGTATAGTTCAGATCACATTGCCGCATATCGCATACAGAATAACTACACACATACTAACTGAAAAGCCGACCAATATTTAAACAGCAATTTAAATATTCGCTTTTTTGCAAATATACAAGCGTATTGCGATATCGGTTTAATCAACATTAGCAGTATGATTGTGTTCAGAATGTGAACGTCTAAATACGCAGAATTAGCGGCGTTGATGGTTGTGACATTGTTGTTTTGCGCTATGTCGGCAGGACGCCGGGAGACAGGAGCATAATGTCACGTGTTTGCTGGAGTTCGCCACGTCACTAATGGCACTGCTCGATTCGATCAACCGCGAGAGCTTTCAGAACTTCAAGTTGAGAATCGGTGTGTGCTGATAAAAATTGGCAGGCGGTATATATATCTCCTTTCACAATGTCACTGCAGACGCACTCCCACAAAGTGTTTGTGCGTTCAATCGCTCCGCACAACGCAGTAGCGACAAATTGACTTCAGTGGTACCGACATAGATAATTCAGTTTCTGTGGAGCATCGCTGCAAATACACCCGTGTCCAAATACATTTTCTTAATTCCGACATATCTTAAAAACTAAAGGAACTGAATAGAACAGTGGTTCTTTATCTGTGGGAAATTCCCCACTGGTGGGGAATGGAAGAGTTTCCAAGTGGGAAGCTAAAGGTCGGACAGAACAGGACAAATTTGTGTTTTTCAATTCAAATTCGTTTATTTGTGTTTCTAATTATATCTTGACATTTACTTTGATGTAACCACTGGGTTTATTGAATTTATCAGTGCTGTTGTGGAAAATGAAGAGATGGCTCATTAAGAAGTGGGGAATCAGAGAAAAAAGATTAAGAGCCACTGTACTAGAATAAATTGATTTTTCATTGGGTATCTAGAGAGATCGAGATGTTGATATTGTGTGGTGTTCTGGCAGGAATCGACCATGGGCCCGTGATAGCCGGGGTGGTAGGGGCTAGCAAGCCACAGTACGATATCTGGGGCAACACAGTCAACGTGGCCAGTCGCATGGACTCGTGCGGGGTGATCGGCAGAGTTCAGGTCAGCCTAGAACACGAAGCACTATCACTCACTCACTCATACACACGAATACTGAACATAAAATTAATCCCTAAATATGGTACTAATCAGAAAAATAATTTTATCAACTAATTCACTTTATAAACAAGTGTCAATCGACTGAAATTAACCGGATATTAAAAGTATGACTTTCCTGTCGTCATTCGAATCAGAACAATCGCAGTAAGAACTTATTGTGCCTGTTTTTGGGCGGGGTTTCAGCTGAGTGTGACGTTGTCATGTGGTGTGGCCAGGTAACTGACAAGACAGGCGACATTCTCAAATCGGCCGGGTATCAGCTGCAGAGTCGGGGCCCGATCCAGGTGAAGGGCAAGGGTATGCTGGTCACTCACCTGGTGCGCACGGCGTTTGACCCTCCCTTGTCGCGCGTGCAAACATCCGCCGAGATGACAACGTCAGAAAACGTGGCCAGTCATCACCCGAGCACGCTGGCAAATCAGCAGTACTTGACGGTTGTAGCAGGACATAATTACTGTGCGGCTGTCCCGAGCGTAGGAGACGTCGACGGAAGAGATGCAGACACTAAGCGTGATACTGGCCACGCATTGACCGCTGGTCAAGTCGACCAACTGTCTTCGGCATCGACCCCAGACATCACGCGCGCTGCTGTGATCACACCTAGTTACAGCAGACTACACGTGCCGCAGCAGGACGATTTGTCGACATGCCACGCCAGCGATGCGTCCCGCTCTTTCGACAGTTCCGGCAGTAGCAGCAGCAATGGTAGCAGTAGTGGGGAGGCAGACGCAAGCCCGTGTGCACGTGTCCAGGTTAACCCGCTGGAGATGGCCACACAAAACAGTGAGCGACAGCACGGCAGATGTCAGCCTGCAAGGTTCGATAACACTGCATCATCATCATTGGGCACGACGAGACCGCGTCGTGAGATGTGTGCCTCGATCAGCAATCCCGCACGATTCAGTACTGACGTGTGATCCGCCACGTGCGAACAATGCGCCCTCACTATGCCAAACGCTGAAAGTAGATACGTCCGCCTGTGTTGTCAGTAAGAACGCATTGAGGTCGAGGAACGCAAAAAGGCCTCTTTTAAACACGGAACTGAGAGAAATGTGCCGAAGATAAGACACATAAGTGAGATGAATGAGGAAAGCACTGGTCAAATGAGACTCCTTCAAACACTAGTCGGATATGAAAGTATTGCCGGTGAATATACAAGTATTATGTCAACCCAAACCAACACAATGACAGACCCGTGTCAGACATCAATGCATGGAATCACTGGACCCTAAAAGCAAGCCATTCCAGCTTAGTTGAGGTTCTATGCAAATATGTGCGCTACAAGTGCCAAATCATCTGACTTACGAGTAGAAACACGATACAACTGGGGCTGTCATATAAAATTATGTACGGGAATTGTTTGAACGTTTCGTTAAGCGCTAATGTCGAACTGCCACAGGTACACGAGGTTAAAAGAAATCAGATATGCGCCATTTAGTGAACGTATTGATGTGATTTTACTTTCGTTCGTGATGTGCGGGTGATAGGTAGTAAATAAGACCAGACTAGATACCCGCTGTTGATATGCACATGTGTGCGATAATGTGTGTTTTCAAATGTACATTCTATTTAATCGTTATACAAATATATGTAATATTTGTGCAGTGGTCTTCTACTATAATGCACTGACGGTGTTTGAAACTTGGAATATCCTGAAGAGTGTCGCACGATATGACATGATAATTTGATGATAGAAGCTTGAAATTCACGCAATTCAATTGGAAATGTTGAGCCAACAGAGTGGTATATAAATGATATATTAAATCCGCCATGTGGAAAATGCCAAACAGAAGTATATTGTGACAAAATCGATACTCAGACAGATAAAGAACACTACACACACACACTCTCTTTGTATCGAGGAAGAATTGCAACCAACGTGAACTGATGAACGATAGACGACCAATGAGCCAACACTCAACACTGATTAGTGACACAAATAACAGCTGGAAGTAAACCGGCCAATATACGATCGAATCAATAAATGTGTAAGTAAATATATGCTTAGAGCGATCCGGGATACATCTTATATACACCGATACAAACACACACACACACACAATAATACTTGAAACGGCAGACTTCCAGTGGACACCCACTTGTGCACGATATGCAGTAAGCATTGATGCCGAACATTAACACACATACATCCTTCGTCACTAAGCATTCGTTGATAACACCAACACGCCCCATGACAAGGTAACGTCTATGAGCTGAGCATGCCAACACACATACACACATACAAATAAACACAAACAAACAAACATTTTGATAGAGATGGACTGAATAGTCAGTAATGCTAAGCTATCCTGGGCGACCCAGATAGAGACTAGGTAATATCACCACAATCTCTACAATTCTATTCGCTTTCACAAATACACGACCTTTTATTCGACTGGCGAAAATGCAGCCACATAAGTCGACACACACACACTGGTGATCAGCAACAATACAAACACTGTTCGCGACTCACACCACACATTACGATCACCGTCATTGTCACACGGAACATCACTTGCGAATTATCACCGCTTGCACCACAAACAACCACAGCATGACCACAAAACAACGCCATATTCTTCCTCATGAACACACAACTTCCATACTGTCCCATACTGCATATTGTTCTATTGTCTCCAAGTCTCAAATTGTCTTAATTCTTTGTTGATCATGAGAATTAGTCTGTAATGCATCGTTGATATAATCTTGCATTCATTCATTCGTCATCTTCATCACGATACATCATGCTTCTGCGCCGCGCCTCCAGAAAAACGGCCGGAAGCGGTGGCAGTTGTTCCTCGGGCGGAGGAGGCTCGGTGTACTTGATCAACATCTCGGGCGAGCGGTAGAGGAAGATCAGCTTGGCGAACAACTCCTCCTCCAGCTTGAGATTGCCGTTCTCACGCACCAGGTAGATGTCCTCGCAGATCTGCAGAATGCGGTCCACGTACGGCATGTCGTCGAACATGATGTGGAACGAGATGTCGACGAACGAGGTGCGACACAGACGCTGGATGACCAGCACGAATGTGGTGTATGTGCCGATTATGCTGGCAAACATGAATCAGCATTGTGATGGCCAGTGACTTGCACATAAGTTTGCATATAAGCAGGCATATTGCAAACAAGGGAAGAAAGGAAGCGATGTCATAATTGTCACGGAAAAAACAACTCATAAAGTCAGGACGTGCGTGGTTATCGCACCAGTGTAATCGCTCTCTAATACCATCATGAGTGTCACTACCACTTGTGGAAGAAATGGCGGTCCAAGTCAGACTCTTATATGATTGCTTCCTTGAAAATATCCGTTAAGAATTGGATGTCATAAAGAGCTCTCGATGTCTTTGTGAACGCATGGAATATATTACTCCATGCGAAACAGTATGAATAATTTCAAATGTTTTGCCCGGATAGAAGTGCAACTACGCAAACTATCATACTAGAACTACATAAAACAGCGTATTTTCTCACAACGAGGTGAATTACTAAATGTATTTGCAGAATATTTGTGAAGGTAAACGACATGAAAATCTGGCAAATATAATTACATTTTGCCAAGATAGCCTAGTTGATACAAACAGAAAGAACTGATTGGATTTAAGTGGACGCTTGATATAAGAAAGAATTATCAACCTGAGATCGAGAACACCAACTAATATCTAGAAAAAATGTAGCCATATTATATGACTGCGATAATATAAGATATATACCGTGTGTGTGTGTGTATGAGCACCCACCCAGCGCCAGTGAAGAAAGTGAGCGTGCTCGGAAACACTCGCTGGCTGAACGTCATGATAGTGAGCATCAAAGGACTCCAGTAAGGAATGTATCGATACAACCCGTCCGAATTGTCCTCGTTCACCTAGGTATACATC
>OU696591.1:2487500-2510000 GCA_916048095.2 Sacculina carcini | reverse complement strand
CCATGCTAGATTGCTTGTTTCTGTTGGTGAATAAAGAAATCCAACATTTGTCTCCAGTAGCAACATCCATCTTCGAACCATTTGGCTCGAACTGAGACAGCCAATGACGACAAATCAGCACCCGTTCGCTTTTCTGCTCTTCCGTTAGCATATGAGGTATCCATCGGGCACACTTCTTCCTCAGCCCTAAGGCTCCTTTCAGACGAGGCAACTAGTGTCCGCCACTAGTTGCCTCGTGTGAAAGACCAGGCAACCGTGTTAAGCAACTGATCCGTTGAGCGAAATTTGAAAGCACGTGACATAGCAACCATGGATCCTCCAGTCTGTTATTTCTCACATGTCTTTTTATATACCAACTGGGCAGTAGGACGGGCCGATTTTTTAATTGATATCAGTGTTAAATTACGGTATATTTTGCAGATATTTCGAAAATATTGATTGTATTGCAATTGTTACAATAACTTTTTGCTGACGCACGATGTCATGCGCACTCCTATAACTGATGTCAAGCTCCAAGGATAAGAACCGAAGAGTGACTGTTAGATCATCGTCAATGATGGCTCGCGCACGGGCAGTTGTTGCCTCTGTCACCTATGTCCGAGGACGCCCAGAGCGAAGATCATCTTCCAGCTGAGTTATTCCGACTGCAAAAGCTCGAATACAGCGGTAAACAGTTTCAATTGATGGAGCAGAATAAGGAAAGACTTGCAAAGCACCCCTCTGATCTTCGTTAATTTATTTCTGAGTTTCCACCTGGTGAAGGTGTATAACTTGCAAACTTCTTTAGAAAAATACATGTTTCCGGTTAGAGGGAGAAACTAATACTGACGCAGGCATACGACCCAACAAACGGCGACAGATTCAAACATGTCGCAACATGCAACACTTGCTGCCCCGCGCATCCCTCCCTCTTAGCGATGATAGTCTCACAGCTACGAGTCATATTGTCATTACTTTCTGATCACCCCTCGTATTGCTGATTTCGATCGTTATCTGGTATAATTGTGTTTGTTTGGGTGTTTGTAGAGTAAGTTGCTTGTTTGAGCTTAGCTAGGCGTTGAGTGGACCTTGTTTCGTGTCACGGCCTGTGATTAGTTCGATACAGATCACGTGACACTGACGTCATTGTATGTCCTCGCATGTCTCTGTGACACGTGTCAGAGAGTTCGCGTTGGCTCGTAGCACATTTCGTTGTGCAGCAAGTCGTTTCTAACAGTCCTTCTATTGTGTCGGCTCGTGTATGATCGTTGGTACTATTGATGTTACAATTCTCGTGCGATTATTGGACTGCTTCGTGTCTCGGCGATTATCTTCGTCTCGTATTTCTTTCATTTCACAAATATTCCTTTTTTTCCAAATTTACTCGTGCCTTTCACCATTCTACTGATTGTCTCACCTGGATGAGTCGTCTGCTCGACATCTGCAGACAACTCACCGGAAAAAATTGATTACAGAATTGAAGGTGAGGTAATGATACAATATTTAGTCTTATACTATAGCTGTATGTATGTTTGTGTATTTGCATGATGTAAATTCCTACTTCATATATTTTTCATAAAATAGCATTTTCGGAAGACTTTACAGTGTAGGAACGCCTACAATAAGAAAAAAGGCAAACGGCCTCAGAAACGAAACGCGTGCACCGAGCCGAACGTGTGAATAATCATTGCCTGCGCCACTGGTGTGTCACAAGCAATCCAATGAAATCAGGACGTGAAATACATAAATACGTATGCAATAAGACAATATGACAGTATAATATGAAATAATGGGAACATTGCATACATAAATAATATTATACATGAAAATGATTATATATGAATATATTATTTGGCGTTATTTTTAATTCTTCTCTAGGTATTTCCTCACTTTCTGACCTTTCATTCACATCAATGTCATTTGAGTACATCGCTACTTCTCTATGTCTGCCTGCGTCGCCTAAGCTGGGCTTACTGCTTGTCTACCGCCATGATAACCCAGGCTCATCTTCTCAGTTTATCTCCGACTTTGACACCCTTATTTCGTATTTTTCCAACACTTTTACGATAATTTTATTATTCATGGGGACTTTAATTTCTTTGGTGGACTGTCCCCTATCACAGCCCTATGCTTCTGATTTTCTTTCTTTACTATATTCTTGGGGTCTTTCTGTTATGAATTCGGGTATTACTCATACTTCAAGCCACACTCTCGATCTTCTCATTTGTACAGCTTCATCCGCAAATTTAATTCTTCCCGGTCTGCTTACTTTCCCACCTGATGCCACCACATCCGATCATAGCTTCCTTTCCTTTGCTTTTACACATCAAAAACTGGCTACTACACACTCACAAAAAACCTACTATTCACGAGATTACAGTAACTTCGACTCTTCCTATTTCTCTCTCCTCGTTTCTTCTTCTCTCTCTCCCACCATGTACAATTTTATCCCCCCTTCAGCCATCTCACACTTCATAAATGAATCTTTGTGTGATATTAATGAGGTTCTGTTCCCACTGTGCCGTCGCAGTGATTAAGTCCTCTGTCTCGCCACTTCCGTGGTTAAATTCGGACTTACGCCACTTACGTGCAGAGACCCGTGCCCATGAACGATGTTGGCGCCGATTTCGCACTGAGTCCAACTGGCTGTCTTTTTGCGACTCTCGCAATACTTTTCTATCCTCTCTCGATCTGGCAAACTCTGTATATTACAAAGATAAGCTTTCATCCCGCTCAAATTCGTCTGACTCCAGGTGGCACACCCTGAAATCTATCACCGGTTTTTCCAAATCGGCTCCTTGCTTTATTTCTGCTTCATGTTTTTCATCCTTTTTCTGCGATAAACTTATTTTCGCCAGATAAAAGCTTCCTTCCTCCTCCCTTCCTCTAACTTTTTCGTCCTCAAATACTTCCCTCGATGCCTTCTCACCTATCACACCTGCAATGACAATCAAGCTTCTAAGTAAGCTAAACAAATTCAGGTGCCCCTCTGACCCAATCAACTTTCGTGTCCTCTCTGACTCCATCTTACTGCTTGCTCCTGTGCTTACCCATCTTGTAAATACTTATTTCTTCATGGTAATTTCATAGCATCTAAACACGACATTGTCTCACCTATTCTCAAAAAACCTTCCCTTGAATCCTCCATCCCCAGCAATTACAGGCTGTGCTTCCTGCTTCCTTCTTTCCTTTCCTTGTTTGCTTCCTGTTCCTTCCAAGCTTCTTGAAGCTTCCATCATTCCTCAGCTCCGCCCTTGCATATATTCGGCCCTAGATCCATGTCAATCTGGTTTCGTTTCCGGACACTCAACTGAAACTCTGCTCCTCTCTCTGCTTAATGATATAATTGCTTCTTTTTCCGTGGGTAATTCTGTGCTTTTCAATTCGCTTGACTTTTCTTCCGCTTTTGACATTGTGAACCACTCTTTTCTCCGCCAGTCTACGGAATGCCGGTCTTTCTTCCTCCGCGCTATCTCTATTGTCATCCCATCTTGCTGATCGGTCGTTTTCGGTACGCTGTAACTCTGAATATTCATATTCTTCTCGTATTCTTTCGGGTGCTCCCCAAGGCTCTATTCTCGGTCTTCTTTTGTTTAATCTTTATGTTTCTTCTCTTTGTCCGATCCTCCGCACCGCATTTATGCGGATGATATACAAATTTACTTCCCTTTTTCGTCCTCTAACAGTTATCTCATTGACCAACTTATCTCCAACATAGCTGCCTAGGCGACCTCCAGAGATCTCCTCTTGAATCCAGATAAGACAGAGTATATTTTATGTCACCCTCCTAGCATTCCTCCTAACTGTCTTCATTTGTCCCTCTCCTCTCATATTCGTAATTTGGGCATTGTCTTTGATCCTTCACTCGACTTCTCCAAGCATCTTTCAAACGTTACCCGATCCTGTCGATTCATCTTGCGCCAACTCTACCCTATACGCCGACACATCGACGAATCGTCTGCACTGCTTCTTGTTAATTCCTATATATTCTCCCGTCTCGACTATTGCAATTCTATATTTTTCCACCTACCTCAAAAATCTCTTCGCACCCTTCAGTCAATCATTAACATTTGCTGTCGATTCGTTTTGCATCTTCCGCCTAGGACACCAACCTCTGTACATATTCGGCAACTAGGCTGGCTGCCAGCCCCTTCGAGGATCCATCATAAGCTTTGCTGTCTTGTATATAAGCTTATTCACTCGTCTTCTCCTTCTTCCTACTTACATACAATTGATTTTTTACAATTACTTACAATTGATATTATAAATGACACAGGAGATTTGATGCCAGTGGAATTTCTGACCGGTATAAAAATTAGAGTTTATAATACTTGAGCGTAGTAAGCTAGTATGAAAAACACAAGACTTAACACAAAATCAACTGTATCAACTGTATTGTTGGGTCATTGACCTCGAAAATCATGCCAGCATGCAAATTATTCAAATATAATCTAGAGTAATAACTCTCATTATTATTATTATTAAAATCAATGAACAAGGTGGAATGGAAACAGCGCGAATGATAT
The DNA here is from genome assembly GCA_916048095.2 of Sacculina carcini. Taxonomy (NCBI): domain Eukaryota; kingdom Metazoa; phylum Arthropoda; class Thecostraca; family Sacculinidae; genus Sacculina; species Sacculina carcini. The sequence goes on along the minus strand of OU696591.1, from coordinate 2,505,495 downwards.
CAATTGCACATCTGCCGTGTACCGTATTTATGAAAATTTTAAAGTGTATTTTAAATATTTATATAAACTTTCTTCCATTTATTATCTGTCAGTATTAATATTTCCATAGACTCAATTCAAAAGCAAAATACACTGGTGCATTGTTTTTGTGTTTTACAAAAAATGCGGTGTGTTTACTGCATATGCAATTACACACACAGTCACGAACAATATGATGTAATTAAAGCACATGAGCTACAGCTGTAGAACACCTGCTACACACAGAACGTGGAACGGTTCATCAGGTCATTCCTGGAGGTGCCGTCACACCAGGTAAGGCAGTTGATAGTAGGTAAAGTTACCAGGTTAGGCAATTGGTTTATGGAACCGTGAGCTAGCCCAGAAACACGAACTCTGACAGTAGTGATGGCAAGTCAAGTCGCCGCCACGATAAAATCTCCTCGCCCTGTCTTCACAACTTGAGATTGCGGCGAAATCACATAAAAAGCTGATGTTTGTACAAATGTGTTGATGTCGTTGTTGTTGCGTTAAGTGTGAAGCTCACGCAAATTCATTCCATATTTCAGCAGGAACAAAGCAATCAGGCCGTCTGTACAGCAGTTCACCATGTCTGCATAGTTGTGTTCATATTGGACTGTTTACCAAACTCCGTTTGTTTGTCTTGATCAACATCTAACGTTATTGATCTCCAGTTGGAGCATTTTCTGAATTCCTGTCAGCATATTCACAAGCTTGCTTTCTTGCTTGCAAGCTTTTCTTGCAAGCTTGCATATTCACAAGCTTCACTGGAGTAATCGCAGTAGGCCGCGTCTGACATTGCTGTTCCTGACGTCGGCTTCATATTACTGATACTCGACAGTGTATCGCAACTGGTCTTGTCTGGACCAGCCTTTCCGTTGTTTCCAATGTCCAGTTGTGATGTCGTTTATATGCACCTGCTGCTGTCCACCTTACTGACTTCAATGCCACTGTTGTTCGCCGTGAAGTCAGGTTCTCTTTGATCGACTTAATTTTCTTCAACCCCATCGATCTCGAGCTGAAGTAATCCCTGAATAGCCGTCGACATGTTGACAAATGTATTATTGTTGGGATTAGCGCCGCCTGTCACGTCGGATTGTGCAGTGTCCGATGACTGCACCGTTATATCCACAGCTTACTGAGTGCTAGTATTCATTCAATCTTCCTCCCACTCGTCTGCTATGCCATCAATCCTCTCTTAAAGTAATTATTGAATCGCAGTCAGCGTATTTACAAAGTTATTTGCCGTCAAGGAATCATAATGAGCCAAGTGTGATGTCGCACCTTCCAATGCCTGCATAGTATCATCCATATCTGTCTGAGTGTCTGACTCAATTTCGACACCCTCACCATTTCCGTCGATCTCCACTTGCAGTTAGTATAGCAGTTAGCATATTCACGAACTTATTATCAGTGGAGTAATCGTAATACGGCAATCATGTCTGCTCATTATTTTCAGTATAAGAACGAGTGGAAGACGGGATATTATTGTCTTCAATTATCTCATTGTTATTGGAGTTCCCCTTGTCCTCCCTGTCACTCTCATAGATATTTTCCAAAATATCAACCATGGCGTGGTTGTTGCTGCTACTGGAAACAATTTACTGTAAGTTCTGATTACTTGCACTGTTCTTGTTCTCTAATCTTCACTCTTCACCAGTGATTCACACGTAGTAATCTAGCTAAAATTATCATTCAATTGCAACGCATACACCTAGTCTAATAACGTTGTCACGCACACAATATCTAGCCGCACTTTCGCTAGGTAATATTAGGCTTCATCGATATTTATATCAGATTAGTTTTAGAATACAATAATATATTGACATTTAATTAATGGTTCCATTTAAGAATGTTGATAAAAGTTGAAACATCAGATAAGGTTATGAAAACCCAAACTATAGTGAAATATATGTTTTCTTGTTTTTGAAGATGAGATGTATGAACATTTTTGTATAACAGACAATTCCTTCAAATCAAGTTAATCACGTCACGTCATCATCGCTGAATATCCTGGGTGGTATGGGGGTGTATACCATCGACAAAATGACTGCAGGTATGAATATGCAATTATACTCCCCGATAATTCTCCTGAGCTAAGTTCATTGAGTATATTATCATCAAAATCAGCATAGCATAATAGAAGTAACCATATACAACGCGTGTGTGTGTATATACAAGCGTGTTATATGCAATATGATTTGTATTGAGTAATTAGCATTTAACATGTAATTGAATAAGCCGAAAATGGTGGAGGGCCAATGCAATTGATCAACTGAGTCAACTGTGAACACTAATGCATGATGGCTGTCATCCCCCCGAACCAGCACACAAATCTACGCTCTTGTGGATCAGTATTAGAGCACATAAAAAGACGGTGTGTTGAGGACAAGAATAAAAATAAGGATATGTGAGCAAGCTAGAGAGAGAGAGAGAGAGAGAAAGAGCGAGAGAAAGAGAGAGAGAGAGCTGACCTGCGACGGTGGAGAAATTGCCCACACTGCGGCTGAATCACCGTTCAATTGCACCACGCTGACATCGTTGTAGTTGAAGTCGGCGAGAAATCCCTGCGCGTGACGATCACTGCGATAGTGGAAGTCAAACGTGTCCCAAGTAGACTGATTCAAACTGTACACACACACACATATATAAATACACAGATTAATTAAGAGATAGATTAATTGTGTGATATAACACAATTAATTCGCATTAGAGGGAACGGACTCATCACAAATTCAGAACCAAACAGAAATAAGTGATTCCACATGAAGAGGAGCTAATTGGGAATGAATCAATGCCTGGAGAAGCCAACTGAAGAGGAACCAGCTCCTCGTGGAGAAGATCAGACTGGAGACCAATTTACGCCCAGATAACAACCCACCACTCACTCACTTGAGAATGCCGTTGTTGCTGGTACGAATGCGCACCATACGTTCGTACGAGCCGAGCGTCAGTTCGAGTTCGACCTGCAGCGGTCGGTTGGGCAGGCCGACGGCGTTGCTCAGCGCAAACAGCACGAGTGGCGCGAAAATGACGGCCACAATCATGGCCAGCCATCCGCCGCCCAGCAGACACTTCTCCGATGCACGCCGAGGCTCCCCGCTCACGTACATCTCAGCCTCCTCTTGTTCCCGCTGACACTACGCGTGTGAGCCCACACACATACACAATATTAACCCAACTGCTGTACTGTGTGTGTACTGTTGCTGTAGTGTACGTTTTTGTCGAAGATCGTGTCGATGTACTGTAAGTTTTGTCGAATATTTGTTCAATATTGGGATTGTTCTTTGTGTGTATATTATTGCAAATATCATGTGTCGTATAACAATGTGATGTTATACATGTTCGTTCAAGAGCCGCGGCTCAACAAGCATTGACACTGTTTATTGTTTACGTGGTTACTGTGTATGTGATTATTCCGTGGCAATACATTATAAATTACAAAAAATTACAAAGTACACACTCACACACACATCCCGGAGTATGTTATTTGTATAAGTATAACCGAACCAGAGTATACTTCAGTTGTGTGGTTTCTAACTCTAAAACATCATATTTCGAAACTGGGAAACATTCCAAAGAACCGCATATAGAATGGTGCCCGAACTGAGGAATTCAGACTACAGGGATAGATCCAATACGTTGGGAGTGTCGACACTGGAAAATATAAGAGTATAAGAAACTTGATAGCAGCGTACAACTACTTGAAAGGCATGGTGAGTAAAGATAGGAACAGGTGGACCGTTTAGCATGATCGAGATTCTAGAGGCAATGAAAACAATTTTTGAATAACCTAGCTTAAATACATGTTACGTTGCGTTAACATATGTCTTGTATCCAGTCTTAACATGCTTATCCAGAATGAACAAAGTTTTATCGGAGATATTCATAAGTTTGCAGCTTGTACTGTTAATAAACATTCCTGGCACCATTGGCGAATTTGGAGCAATCAGATTAATTAATTAGAACAGCGCAATAATTCAGGAACATCACTGCATTCCTAGAATAATTGAACCAAAAAATCCCAGCGCTGACGTGCTGAAAAATAATAGCGCGTTGAAAACACAGCGCGTGCTACAAGGTAATTAATTTGCTCCCACACCGACGACCACAGCGTGAGGCATTGCTCCGATGAGATTAGAACAAGACCAAAAGAGAGCTAGAGAGAGCGAGAGAGGTGGACAGACGGTATATGGCAGAAGAAAGAGAACATGATAATAATGAATGGATCTGAATTAATCCACACAATGAAACGCTAGTCTCAGAAGAGACCATGTGAATTCAGCCAGCTAGTGTTGACAGGGCCTGATGAATGGCCACGTCATCACAAACACACCAACAACAAACACTGCCACAAACACGGCCAATATATTTCAATGCATCACTACCAACAAACCATATCACTGTATCACACACACGCACACACATACATACACATTAGCACTGTTTTCAGCCCACCTTGCTGATGAATATGTGCGCGTAAATATCCTCCATTTTCAGCCAGTTAAAAATGTCCAGCGACGTCTTGGTCCACAGCCAGTCCATTAGTGCACGCAACTCGTACAGAAACGGTATCATCATAAAACTAACACACATATGCATACACATGTAAATAAATATATACACATATAGATATAACGCAGAGAAAACATTGTGATGTATTAATTAACCAATAATATATATGATTAATTAATTACTAAAAATAATAATAATTAAATATATATGTCCAAATGGAATTATGTGCGGTATTGATATAAATTGTGTGTCATACGGAAAACAGCACCTGATCAAGAACTCACCCGCGAAAGGCATATTTGTTGATCCAGGAGAACTGTTTGGTGAGAAAGTTGCCGAGAATACGCGTGGGATAGCCGGAGCGGATCTGGTGTGCCGAAAATAGCAGATAAACACACTTCATAATGTACCAGATACGAGGCGCCAGCGCACCGCTGAACTCCCTATGTCCAAACACATTGCATAACATTACATTAATGAACATTTACATTGAGCTTTTCACCAGAAGGTCTAAAAAGACATCATTCACTCACATACACCTAGACACATATACACATACACAAACATATATGCGTACGTACACAATTACACCGACAGACACAAATACATACGCTCACAAAAAATATATTCAACAAACAGATGCACGTAAACAGAAGAACATATTAAGACTACAAAAATAAATATACACATTGTGTAACTCATGACCCAGTGGGTAACACATGAGTCATCGTGAAACTAATAACTCATCGTGAAACTCATGACACATTGTGTAACTCATGACACGTGTGTAACCCATAAGGCTCCTTTCACACGAGGCAACTAGTGTCGGCAACTAGTTGCCTGCACTGCTTAGCAATGTAGTCTTTCACACGAGGCAACTGCGGTTGCCGATGGCGGCAATCGATCTGAGCTTGCTATCGTGCATGCTAGCGGCCCTCTGTGCTCTCTTTGCGGTGCGCTATTACAATGTTAGTGCATATATGCTGAACTGACGACCCTGAACTGTGGTTTGATTATGTATTGTGTGGGAGAGAGAGAGTGTGAGCGCGTTGGAGTGTCTATGGTTTACTGTGTGTTTCAAGATGCCTATATCCCAGGTGTCAACGTGGGTCCTTTCCGTCAATACACCCCATCGAAACCTGGAAAGTATGGAATCAAATTGTGGGCTATTTGTGACAGTCAAACAAGCTATGCATTGAAATTGGACATTTACAAATATAGAGAACAAAGAGCTACACACCTGGGAACTACTGTTGTTCTAAACCCATCTGATGCTTACAAAAACAGCGGTAGAAATATCACATGCTACAACTTTTTCACAAACCTACAATTAGGACGAGAGCTGCTGCGTAGAAAACTGACAATAGTTGGGACAATTAGAGAACACAGAACGGAAATGCCCACGGCTTTTACTGTCACTAGAGGTAGAAAGATTTTCAGTAAAATGTATGGCTTTCAAAAAGATGATCGTTTGCGACGAGATGATCGATGATGATTGATGATGTCTGATGGCAAAAGATGATGATTGATGCGACTATTGTTTCTTATTGCCAAAAGAAAAACAAAGTTGGCACATTACTGAGTACCATGCACAATGACAAATATCTCGAGTCAGTCAGTGAAAACAAACCTGAAATAATTCAGTACTATAATTCCACGAAAAGAGGAGTAGATACCATGGATCAGATGGTACGAGGTTATAGTACCAAACGAATGACTCGTAGATGGCTAATGGTTGTCTTTTTCAACATGATTGATATAAGCGCTCTGAAAGCTATGATCATATGGATGAAACTTCCAACTCCTTTGCAATGCCAGAAAGGTGTTCGCCGTGCTTTGCTTATCACGTTGACCAAATCACTTGCAGGAGTATTACCTAATGACAACCCAGCCATTTTGAGACCAAACCAGCGTCAATATATGATTTCAGTGCAGGGAATAAGAAACAGTTCTGTGTTTGTATTTGTTTTTTGCATAACTGCGTGTATGTTCTCTCAACTAAATAAATTTTTGTGTGAATATACTCAAGTGTGTGTTTTAAATTACAAGTAAAAAGAGACACCATGTTTACATTTTTTACAAATGAATGTATTCTAATAAAATAAATATTTAATTTTTTATTAAACCTTAATATTTCCAAGTATATGTTCTAAGTAATGAACACTTAAAAGAGCCTATATATATAGAATATATTGAGCATTTAAGAGAGCTTTTGCAAAAAAACAGAGAGCGAGTCTGAAAGGCCCGCTTAGTCCACAACGCTATGTATTTTTGTCGGTATTTCTAGGGTTAAATAATTAGCTAATTTTTTATTTACTTAAAACGAAAAAAATGAGAATAATTATATAAAACATTTTACTTCACAATCAACATTAATTTGTCTGAAATCAACATTAATTTGTCTGAATTCAAAATTAATTTGTCTGAATTCACAATGCAAAAGGTATAGTTGCCCCGTTTAAAAAGAGCCTAACTCATTGTGCAACTCATGGCTCATTGTGTAAAACAAAACGCATAGCGTAACTCATGGCTTATTGAGTATCTTATGACTTATCGTGTAACTCATGACTCATCGTGTAACTCATAACCCAGAAGGCATTTGCGTGAAAAAATGTGTAACTTATGACTCATTGTGTAACACATGACTCATTGTGTAACACATGACTCATTGTGTACCACATGACTCATTGTGTAACACATGGCTCATTGTGTAACTCATGACTCATTGTGTAACTAATGACTCATTGTGTAACACATGACTTATTGTGCAAATCGTGGCTTATATAGCTCGTGGCTCACTGTGCAATTCATGACTCATTGTGTAACTCATGACTCATTGTGTAACTCATGACTCATTGTGTAGCACATGGCTCATTATGTAACTAATGACTCATTGTGTAACTCATGACTCATTGTGTAACTAATGACTCATTGTGTAACACATGACTCATTGTGTAACTAATGACTCATTGTGTAACTAATGACTCATTGTGTAACACATGACTCATTGTGTAACACATGACTCATTGTGTAACACATGACTCATTGTGTACCACATGACTCATTGTGTAACTCAAGACTCATTGTGTAACACATGACTCATTGTGTAACACATGACTCATTGTGTAACTCATGACTCATTGTGTACCACATGACTCATTGTGTAACTCATGACTCATTGTGTAACACATGACTCATTGTGTAACACATGACTCATTGTGTAACACATGACTCATTGTGTAACTCATGACTCATTGTGTAACTCATGACTCATTGTGTAACTAATGACTCATTGTGTAACACATGACTTATTGTGCAAATCGTGGCTTATATAGCTCGTGGCTCACTGTGCAATTCGTGACTCATTGTGTAACTCATGACTCATTGTGTAACACATGAGCCATTGTGTAACACATGACTCATTGTGTAACACATGAGCCATTGTGTAACTCATGACTGGTGTTGTGTTAGAGCAGCGATGGTACAGCATACACACACACACACACACACACACACACACATAGACAGTCAGATATTATGACGGCACCTCCCGGTCATAGCTGGCAGTATGAAGAAGAGCCAGCCGTGAACGAGTAGCACGAGCGCGTATTGAAACACCAGCTTCCAGCGGATCGACTTGCGCAGGTAGATGCCCCGGTCGAGCAGGATCAGCAGGAAGTTCAGCGAGAGAATGATGAGAAACGGCACGGGCACCTTGTTCTCCTCGACCACCGACGATATGTCGCCGCCGCTTGAACCCTGCGGCGGCTGCCGGGATCATTCACCAGAACACACACACACACACACACACACACACACACCAGCACACACACGCAGAGACATTGCATTAAGATACTTATATCGCGCATTTCACCCAAATATTTCAGAAACGCTCACAATCAAACACACACACACCAACACACACACATACACCAACACAGACACACACATACACCAACACACACACCTGCATATACGAACAGTACACCGGATAGATATACAAGTACAAATTGGTAGCCTATGAGATCATGTTCTCTCTCTCTCTCTCTCTCTCTGAGTGTGCTTGCGTGAGTGCGTGTTTACGTGTGCGTGTGTTTGTGTGTGTGTGTGTGTGTGGGTGTGTGTGTGTGTGTGTTTGATTCAATGCTCCATGATGTAGTTGTCAGTTTGTGTGTCAGTGTGTGTCAGTGTGTGTGTGTGTGTGTCAGTGTGTGTGTGTGTGTGTCAGTGTGTGTGTCAGTGTGTGTGTGTGTGTCAGTGTGTGTGTGTGTGTGTGTGTGTGTCAGTGTGTGTGTCAGTGTGTGTGTGTGTGTGTCAGTGTGTGTGTGTGTGTGTCAGTGTGTGTGTGTGTCAGTGTGTGTTTGATTCAATGCTGCGTGGTGTAGTTACGTCACATTCGGTTAGTTTTTCACGCAAAATGTTGCCGATAGTGCTGCTGGTGCGCTGATTCGGCACACATACACATACACACAGACATACACACACCGATAACATATGAAAAATTGAAAACTGAGAAAGAGGATATTGAGAATTGATAGGCGATCTGGAATAAATATGAAGAAGAAAACAATCACTCAAAGGCTTGCGACGGAGAACGACATAGGATTGCAAGTAATCCACAACAAATATGTTCAATATTTTGAGTAGGAACAAACATTCATCAGTCAGGCAAACACTCAACAACTACCAGAATACTAGACCAAAAAATCAGAATACTATTGCAAAAAGTTGGTGTATGCCGTATTCACATAGGAGTGAACAACACAAACAGAAGATGGACTATTTGAAGTGACACATCAAGAGCTAACATATCCATCCAAATTGGGACCAACGAGTGACACGAATTTGAAAAGAAAAAAACAAACCATCACTCGAGAAACACGCACACACACACACACAAATATGCCGAGATGAGACAGGTGAAAAATGGCTGTCATATTTGGCAAACGACGCAGACGCACAAACATACTCAGTCCGACAGTGGATGAAAATTGATAACAGAGTCCGACAAAGACAAATAGAATAATGTAACTGGAAGCTGGCGTGTTGGAAATGACGTTGTGAAGAGCAAAATAAAATCACGGAACAAACAAAATATCGATGATACAGAATAAAATGAAGTTAAGAATAATGCATATGTGAATAAATAGCAAATATTTTCTTCCATTGAAACAGATACGTTTTACATAATATATATTTTCCCACATGAAAATATTCTATCAGTACATTGTTGACAAATTCACCACTTTATCAGCGCAGATTCAGACAAACGACCAATGTACATGCAAATATATAAATATATGGCTCACATTATGGCTTGGCAAATATATAAATGTATGGTGTTTACTATATGTATTCGTTTGTGTTGTTTATTAATGTTTATCTATGTGGTCGTGTATGGGTGTGTGTTCCTGTGTATGTGTGTGTGTGTGTGTTTGTGTACTCCCCGAGTTGTACTGACCGAGTTGTATAATACAGATGAGCTAAGCTCGAGCTGTCCTGTCTCCCAGTCAACATTGGTCTAACCTACGTTTAAATTCTTTCACCCTGCTACGTTGAACAATTTCCCTATCTAGGTTATTCCATGCATCTACAGTCCTATTCGGGAAACTAAACTTATTCATATCCCTAACTGCTCTGGTTTTCCTAAGGGGTTTAGCGTGTTTCCTGTTGATTCTTTCACTCCATACTATCCAATTGTCTCTATTACTTTCATGCCTATATTATAGCTAAAGACAGCTATAAGATCCCCTCTGAGTCTTCTATTTTCCAGCGTCGGTAGCCCAATTTTCTCTAACCTCTCTTCATAATCCAAATTTCTTAATTCCTGTAGTAATTTTGTGGATACTCTTTGAATTGTTTCTATTTTATCAATATGTTTTTTCCTATGTGGAACACATACTTCTACAAAATATTCTAGCCTAGGTCTCACATACTTGTTATCAAATTTTTCAGCATCTCCAGGTGTAATTAGTTGAATGAAAATCTAATTTTTTTCACTGTCCTCATAATTGCCTTGAATATATTTCCTATATGTTTATCCGGCGATACGTCTTCACCCACGGTGACTCCTAAATCATTTTCCTTATTTACCTTTTTCAATATATGCTCTCCTAATTTATATGTTATAGATGGTCTATTCCTACTTTTTCCTACCTGGATTACCCGACATTTTTGTTAATTAAAACTCATACCCCAGTCCACACTCCATTTAAAGACTCTGTCTATGTCTCATTGAAGCTCTTCACCGCTTTGCCCATCTATAATTCATTTTACAATTTACTACAATTACTACTACAATTTTACATTTACTTCTTACTACAATTTTTGCATCGTCCGCAAACATGTTCATATAACACTGAACTCATTCCGTGATCCTGTTATATCCTGTAATATACAGTATGAACATCACCGGTCCAAGCACTGAGCCTTGGGGAAACCCACTTATAACCTCTCTCCATGTCGATTTGCATCCCTTCACAATTGTCCTCATTGTACGCCCACATAAACATCCTCTCATCCATTCAAGCAACTTTCCATGAATCCCTCCTTCGTAATGTATCGTCCATATAAGCTTACCATGTGGGACCTTATCAAACGCGTTCCTCAAGTCAAGATAGACACAGTCTGCCCACCCGTCTCTCTCTTGGGCTATATCTATAACTGGAGTAAAAGCTCACCAGATTTGCTGAACACGATCTTCCGGTCCTGAAACCAAACTGGGCTGCATTCAGAATCCCATTCTCTTCCAAATAACGCATCGATTTGTCTTTTATTATACCTTCTACAATCTTACACAGGACGCTCGTTAACGACACAGGTCTATAATTTAGTGGCTCTTCCCTGTTGCCTCCTTTATGTATTGGAACAATATGGGCACACTTCCACTCATCCGGAACGGTTCCACTACACAAACTGCTTTCCACGATATTACACACGGGCACCAGCAGTTGCTCCCTACATTCCTTCAGCACCACAGAAGCAATACCATCCGGACCGGCGGCATTTCTTGGTTCTAATTTTCCCAATCGATTCCATATTTCTACAGGTTGCACCTTAATGTCTGACAGACCCAATCGAGAGGCTGCTCCAGTATACTTGCACGCATTATCTTTCTTGTTGATAACACCATAAAACTGTTGATTCATGACCTCACAAATATATTGTGGTTTCTCGGATACATCACCCTCCACTCTCAACCTATCAATAACTGCTCTATTCATTATTTTCTTATTCACAAAGTTGTAAACATTTTTGGATCTTCCTTGCTCTTACTAAAATTCTCCTCTCATATTCCCTTTCCTCGTTCCTTCTCACATTTACATAATGATTATGTGCAATTCTAAATTACTTTTCATTAATTAATTCGAATCACACTTCGTATTGTACCAATCCTTCTTGTCAGAGTCTCTAGCTTTATACAATGGTACATATTTGGCAACATATTGTGAGTATATCTCGAGAAACATATTGTTTTTTTCCTGTACATGCTCTGCTTCCAGTAACTGCTTCCAATCAACTTCAGCAAAGTATGCTCTCATGCTGCGAAAATCCGATTTCCCGTAATTCAATTTTGGTTGTGCTGCATCTCCAGGTTCTATTTGCACATTGTCATTTGTTCTAATTTCTAGCAATAAATTAACACTTTTTCCCAGTGAGCTCCTATACTCAATTTCCAATATTTCCTTATGGTGTTTTGTGAACACCGTAAGTCCAACCTAGATGGCTCGTCGTCGCCTCTATACTTGGTCGTTTTGTCAACACATTGGGTTATCAGGTTGTCGGTCATCAAATTAAGCAAGATATTGATTGATCGCGATTGATCGCGATATTAATCCCATTATTGATCGCTGCCTGCAGTCTCCAGATTCTCCCAATCAACATCCTTGCAGTTGAAGTCTCCCATCAGTATAACCTCACCATATTGTTTCAGGATATCTGCCAGCTCTTCTCTCACGTCTATCAACATCTCGTCATACTCATCTCGAGTCCAGGAAGCAGTCTTTGGAGGAACATAAAACACTGATACGAGCTTATAACGAGTCTCAATTGCTATACTTGCATACAATAATTCTGCTTTCCCTCTTCCGTAATGTATCCTTTCGACATTCAGATCCCTTCTAACCCGCATTGTTACGCCAACCCCAAATTTACCCCTTCTATCTCGCCTGAACATAACATAACGTCCAACACTCAAGATTACGTCAATATCGTGGGATATCGTGGGAATTTGGTTTCTGTAATGCATACTATATGTTGCTTTGCTGCATTCAAGTAATCTTCAAGCTCAATTTTTAATGACAAAAGCCCATCGATGTTCGTGTACAAAATCTTCAATCCCAAGTATCTTTCTATATTTACGACGATGTATGTAGAGCTACTTATCCCAGCGTCGGTTTGTACCACTTTCTCAATTTTCCGTCCAACACCCTAAAAGTAAAAAGTAAAAAGTCTCCTTATCACTCTCAGAACGCTGATTGTTCTTTTCCTGAGTCTCCTGGTAAAATTCCTTCAGTTTCTTCCTTTCCTCCTCACTGAGATCCGCCCTGACCCAAACATTCTTGAACTTCCCTATTTCTGCCAACTTCCCTGTTTTCTCCAAAACATTACCAGCTGATATTTGGCTTCTGAATTTCACTTTCAGAGGCCTCTTTCCTCCCTTCTCGTACCTTCCAAGCCTGAACACTTCATGAATTTTATCTACTGTATCCTAGTCGATGGCTTTCAAAATGTCATCCACTGCTTTTCTTTCTTTTCCCTCCCTTTCCCTTCTATTAGGCTGATCTAGATCATCCACTCCAAATATCATGACGCATTGCTTCTTCTCTACAATATCGCGCACTACATTCTCTTTCTGGTTTAAAACCTGAACCAACTCCTGTTTCAGCTTGGAATCCCGCTCTATTTCCTGCTGTTTAATAATATCCTTGAAATCGTCTATGACCTCTACTTGTTCCTTCGCCCATACCTCTTGATTCTTCTTTATCTTGTCCAAATTCTCATCTTGTCTTAATGCTACTTCTTGTCTTTGCTTGTCTTTTGCCCTCGCTCTCAGTCTCTGCTTCAGTTTTGCATTCTCATGCTGAACAATCCGCATTCGTTCTACCAGTTTTTTATTCTCATCCTTCGCTTTTTCGTTTGTTTCGTTCAACAATTCTACCTGATTTTTCAACTCCTGCATTTCCTCGCGTAATTTTCCACTATCCCGCTCATGCTAACACTGAGCCCTGTTTACAATCGGCCATGAATTCCCTAACCTCCTTCAAATCTCTTTCAATCATTCCTATCTTATATTTTATTTTCTACCACTTCCTTTTCCACATCGAAGCTGCTCACCCCCCCAGTTTCTCTTAACTTTTCTGTGTTCACGTTGTGTTTCTGTGTTTCTGTGTTCGTGTGTTCTGTCATTGTTTTCACCCCGACCTGTCATGCCTACTCAATCCCCAAGAGACAAGACAGCGCGGCCCGACTCAGCCTGATTTCATAACCGCTGGAGTTAACCTGAAGACTGACGTACAGAAGTGTTTGGAGGCCACTGCCTCCGTCCGCACGGTTCGCGCACACACATACACACTATTTAGAGTGTGCGTGTTTGTGTGTATGTATTTGTGTGTGTGTGTGTGTGTGTGTGTGTGTGTGTGTGTGTGTGTGTGTGTGTGTGTGTGTGTGTGTGTGTGTGTGTGTTTGTGTGTGTGTGTTTGTTTCTGTCTTTGTATGAGTGTGAGGTGACAAACTCACGCCGAAAGCCGAGAAACCAATGAAAACGACAAAAATGTTGATGAAGTCGCACAGAAACATGTAGGCGTACACATCGGCCTTTTTCTTGTTACAATCATGAAGTAGCACGGCAAAAAACTGCTCCACTGATGACATGTAGTACTTGAAACTGACACACAAACACAAATTGATATTGTTTTAAATACGCTTAGACCGCATATGATGGATCACTTAGAACTCGCGTTAAAATTAATTAATGACTGATGCAAGTTTTGAGTAAAATTAATGTAAAATTGACTACAAATGCAAAACTGACTAAAATTGACTGAAATGGATGCAAAATTTACGACAATTAATGAAAGTTTGAGTACAATTACTGTATATTTTGACTAAAATTAATGCACAATTGACTACCAATTAATGTAAAATCGACTAAAATGGATGTAAGACCTACTGATCTAAGATCTCAGATCAATGAAAAATTGAGTATAATTAATGCAAAGTTGGCAATTAATGCAACCTTGATCACAATTTATGCAAGACTAACTACAATTACTGCAAAATTGGGTACAATTAATGCAAAATTTACAATTAATGCAAAATTTACAATTAATGCAAAATTTACAATTAATGCAAAATTTACAATTAATGCAAAATTTACAATTAATGCAAAATTTATAATTAATGCAAAATTTACAATTAATGCAAAATGCGGGTACAATTAAAGAAAAATTTGGGTTACAATCAATGAAAAATTGGCAGCAAAAAGAAAACTACAGAAATTGTTTTACCTTTCTGAGGCCACCATATTACTTTACGCCGAGATAGCGACAAAAGTTTACGCCAGCCATTGCCGAATAATTTCCATTTACTCCATATTCCTTCACACATCGCCAACTCACCCTTCAAGCAGTTCGTCTTTGGTGGCGTCCTGCTCCATTGCCACCTCAGCCACCGCAGACTCGGTGCTGTCTGTCGGCGCCACCAAAACACCGCCACCAGTGGCCGCGCCACCAGTGCTGACATCCTCCACCGCCGCCGCCCCATCTGCTCGCGCTTCAATCATGCGATCAACAGTCTCGATGATGTCGTCGGCCTCGCTATCCACGTCCTTCCACAAACCGAGCGACTTCATCACCATCCTGCAGTCAGCCAGTGATGACGAGTATTATGGTGATGGTGGTGATGGCGTACGTAAACACACACACACACACACACATACATACATGCACACAAATATGTGGTGGCCCCATGTAACAGAAGCACCGGAAAGATGTAGAGAGATTTGGGGGTTTTGATTTAGTCAGGATTATGAAGGCTCATTAAACGACAAAAAATCAAATGAAACTATCAAATAAAAAGGATAAATAGAAGTGTATATATACAAACGTGCAACAGACTGAGATAATATGATAAAGTAAAGACATATCGAATCTTCTAGTAATAATGAACAAAATGATGAAGCAAATACATAAGGATTTTCTGATATAATCTTATAATTCTTCCCCCTCTCTGTGTCTCTTATGATGATTTAGGTGCATGTGTATTGCAGCCATGCGATTTAAGGCGATCACGTTCTTCCCATTGCACCTTGGTCACTGATTTAAATAATAACAATAATATTAATAACAATATCAATAAGTAGGTTTTAGACACTCGACTAGCATTTGTACAGAGGAACAATGGGTGGGGAAGCAATGCCAACACAGTCAGAGTCGTATAACCCCCCACGCCATACCCCTCGGCCGATGGTGCCCCGAGTGTTGAGAAGCCCGGTGTCTCACGCACGAGCTTACAATTCATCATAAAGTAGCGCATAAAACTCATCAGCTTAATGGAGAACGAGGAGCTGCTCGTAACTGCATTTTCCCAAAGTCAGACATCTATTATAATGGTGTTCTATTAAAATGGGTGCCCCAAGTATTGTCTTCGCAGGAGGGGCATAAAACCTCGCATCGGCCCTGAGCACAGCACCTGTGAAAGAAGGCCACCAGCAAGAGGATGAGGTCGTAGACGGCGTAGTAGTCGCGTCTCTCAATGCCGATGATACGTGGCGGCCAGAACGGCTCGTTCGCCTTGTGCACGTGATTTTGCAGGAAGAAAGGGAACTGAAACATGTACTTTATAATGATGATCACCTGCAAACACACACACACACACAAACGCATACACATACACTAACACATTTGCAAATAACACACACACACACACACACACATGCAAATAACACACACACACACACACACACACACACACACACACACACACACACATTTGCAAAAAGAACGTACACATACAAGCATGCGCACTTACATACACATACACACACACGTTAATATTTGATGAGTGCTATGCAAGAACACCACACGAGACACATATACGAGCACACACAATGATGCACATGACACACACACACACACACACACACACACAAACATACATGATTGCAGACTTGTTGTGCAAAACAGCAGCTGAGCCAGAAGAGCAACGCAACACTCACCTCCAGATAGGCAATCATGGTGACCCAGAACGTTTTGCTGGGTCGCGGCATGGACAGGCTGCCCCAGAGAAACACCATCATAGGCAGCGGCAGCGACATAATCGATGCTGATGCCATCTGCCAAGTGAAAATATAGCCACATGCCAGAATTAAAACCGCACATAACCTCCCAACTTTTTGCTGTGCCAATATTTTCCGGTGGGGGGGGGGGGGGGGGGGGGGGGGGGGGGCTGACGAAAAAGATGCGGGAGCTTGGTGAAACATAGAGTGACTGTATTCTGAATCTCTACAAAGAACAATTTTTTGCGCGCGCGAAAAATTTAGTTTTTTATATAAAAAATGACGTTATCATTGAGAAAAACCTTGTTATGCAAAACGTTTCCATTTGACTTTTTTAGGCACGGACCAAACCATTATACATTTGCTGAGGGAACATGTAGATTTTAACTACTAAAACTTTATAAGCCCTGAACATTTGAAGAATTTTACAAAACTAACCCGGATAGGCCGGACAACCCCACAAAAAGAGGGTATGTCCGGATAAAAACGACGGATGGTCACCCTGCAAACTATGATGAGGAACTACACTGAAATGTTCATGATCAAGATTTTTGGGAATTCATGAGCCCCTTGGGCCCGCCATTGACACACACACTGACATACACTCAAACACACACACACACACACACACACACACACACACACACACACACACACACACACTGGCACACACACACACACACACACACACCTGATTGACAAAGACGACAATATAGGCGACCATCTCGGACCGACTGACTACGGCGTACCACAACGCCACGGCCAGCTGTTCGGCTATCTGACGACTGTCCAGCGATGACAGATGATCAGCCGATGACGTCATCACAGTTGGATGTTGGCCGGGCGCGGCGGCCACCACTACCGCGTCATCGTGTGGCACGGCAACGGTGACAGACCTGCGATGTTGTCAAGTGAAGCGACGTGATGTAAATTGGCCCACATACATACAGGTACACGTACACGCATACAAATACATACAGATGCGCAAATACACACACACGCGCTGATTTTTATCAAATCAGAAAGATCATTGTTATCATGGGACTAGTATGGATGCATTGGTTGATAAATAATTCCTACGGACGTTGTTGAATACGAAGTTGGAGGATTTATGTAGAAAATTAGAGACACGATAAAAATCACTGGAATTGTACAACAAATTGATACAAAAACCAACGACAAGCA